>CM016721.1:23344323-23483103 GCA_005771605.1 Scutellaria baicalensis
ATTCTAATTATAGATTAATTTTATTTGGGGTGTTACATATATAACGTTTTTACATCATATCATGTCGAATATCTAATGAATATCAAATGACAATTTACGCTATGGTAAATTTACAAAATTCCATAGGGGTAAATTGGGGTTCTTAGGGAATCGTTTTCAATTTTTCGGTGCATTAATGACCACAAGAACATTGTTTTCTCACATATTTACTTTTCTGGGATCATATCAAGTCGATGTAATGAGAAACTAATGAAAATTTACGCTTTCAAAAAAAATTCAAAATTCGTAGGGGTAAATTGGGGTTTTCGGGAAATCGTGTGCAATGTTTCAGTGTTTTAATGGCCACGCATTTTTTTCTCTCATATATTTTATTTTGGCATCATATCAAGTCGATCTAATAAAAAATAAATGAAATTTTACGCTTTGGAAAATTTAAAAATTACATAGGGGTAAATTGGGGTTTTTAGGGAATAGTTTACAATTTTTCGGTGCATCAATGACCACAAGAACCTTGTTTTCCGGCATATTTGCTTTTCTGGCATCATATCAAGTTAATCAAATGAAAAATAAATGAAAATTTACGCTTTCAAAAAATTTCAAAATTCCATAAGGGTAAATTGGGGTTTTCGGTAACTAGTGTGTAATTTTTCAGTGTTTTAATGACCACGAAAATCTTTTTTTCACTCATATATAATGTTTTGACATCATATCAAGTCGAATATCTAATGAAAATCAAATGACAATTTACGCTATGGAAAATTTACAAAATTCCATAGGGGTAAATTGGGGTTTTTAGGGAATCGTTTTCAATTTTTCGGTGCATTAATGACCACAAGAACCTTGTTTTCTCGCATATTTACTTTTCTGGGATCATATCAAGTCGATGTAATGAAAAACTAATGAAAATTTACGCTTTCAAAAAAAATTCAAAATTCGTAGGGGTAAATTGGGGTTTTCGGTAAATCGTGTGCAATGTTTCAGTGTTTTAATGGCCACGCATTTTTTTTCTCTCATATATTTTATTTTGGCATCATATCAAGTCGATCTAATAAAAAATAAATGAAATTTTACGCTTTGGAAAATTTAAAAAATTACATAGGGGTAAATTGGGGTTTTTAGGGAATAGTTTACAATTTTTCGGTGCATCAATGACCACAAGAACCTTGTTTTCCGGCATATTTGCTTTTCTGGCATCATATCAAGTTAATCAAATGAAAAATAAATGAAAATTTACGCTTTCAAAAAATTTCAAAATTCCATAAGGGTAAATTGGGGTTTTCGGTAACTAGTGTGTAATTTTTCAGTGTTTTAATGACCACGAAAATCTTTTTTTCACTCATATATAATGTTTTGACATCATATCAAGTCGAATATCTAATGAAAATCGAATGACAATTTACGCTATGGAAAATTTACAAAATTCCATAGGGGTAAATTTGGGTTTTTAGGGAATCGTTTACAATTTTTCGGTGCATTAATGACCACAAGAACATTGTTTTCTCGCATATTTACTTTTCTGGGATCATATCAAGTCGATGTAATGTAAAACTAATGAAAATTTACGCTTTCAAAAAAAATTCAAAATTCGTAGGGGTAAATTGGGGTTTTCGGTAAATCGTGTGCAATGTTTCAGTGTTTTAATGGCCACGCATTTTTTTCTCTCATATATTTTATTTTGGCATCATATCAAGTCGATCTAATAAAAAATAAATGAAATTTTACGCTTTGGAAAATTTAAAAAATTACATAGGGGTAAATTGGGGTTTTTAGGGAATAGTTTACAATTTTTCGGTGCATCAATGACCACAAGAACCTTGTTTTCCGGCATATTTGCTTTTCTGGCATCATATCAAGTTAATCAAATGAAAAATAAATGAAAATTTACGCTTTCAAAAAATTTCAAAATTCCATAAGGGTAAATTGGGGTTTTCGGTAACTAGTGTGTAATTTTTCAGTGTTTTAATGACCACGAAAATCTTTTTTCACTCATATATAATGTTTTGACATCATATCAAGTCGAATATCTAATGAAAATCAAATGACAATTTACGCTATGGAAAATTTACAAAATTCCATAGGGGTAAATTGGGGTTTTTAGGGAATCGTTTACAATTTTTCGGTGCATTAATGACCACAAGAACCTTGTTTTCTCGCATATTTACTTTTCTGGGATCATATCAAGTCGATGTAATGAAAAACTAATGAAAATTTACGCTTTCAAAAAAAATTCAAAATTCGTAGGGGTAAATTGGGGTTTTCGGTAAATCGTGTGCAATGTTTCAGTGTTTTAATGGCCACGCATTTTTTTTCTCTCATATATTTTATTTTGGCATCATATCAAGTCGATCTAATAAAAAATAAATGAAATTTTACGCTTTGGAAAATTTAAAAAATTACATAGGGGTAAATTGGGGTTTTTAGGGAATAGTTTACAATTTTTCGGTGCATCAATGACCACAAGAACCTTGTTTTCCGGCATATTTGCTTTTCTGGCATCATATCAAGTTAATCAAATGAAAAATAAATGAAAATTTACGCTTTCAAAAAATTTCAAAATTCCATAAGGGTAAATTGGGGTTTTCGGTAACTAGTGTGTAATTTTTCAGTGTTTTAATGACCACGAAAATCTTTTTTTCACTCATATATAATGTTTTGACATCATATCAAGTCGAATATCTAATGAAAATCAAATGACAATTTACGCTATGGAAAATTTACAAAATTCCATAGGGGTAAATTGGGGTTTTTAGGGAATCGTTTACAATTTTTCGGTGCATTAATGACCACAAGAACCTTGTTTTCTCGCATATTTACTTTTCTGGGATCATATCAAGTCGATGTAATGAAAAACTAATGAAAATTTACGCTTTCAAAAAAAATTCAAAATTCGTAGGGGTAAATTGGGGTTTTCGGTAAATCGTGTGCAATGTTTCAGTGTTTTAATGGCCACGCATTTTTTTCTCTCATATATTTTATTTTGGCATCATATCAAGTCGATCTAATAAAAAATAAATGAAATTTTACGCTTTGGAAAATTTAAAAAATTACATAGGGGTAAATTGGGGTTTTTAGGGAATAGTTTACAATTTTTCGGTGCATCAATGACCACAAGAACCTTGTTTTCCGGCATATTTGCTTTTCTGGCATCATATCAAGTTAATCAAATGAAAAATAAATGAAAATTTACGCTTTCAAAAAATTTCAAAATTCCATAAGGGTAAATTGGGGTTTTCGGTAACTAGTGTGTAATTTTTCAGTGTTTTAATGACCACGAAAATCTTTTTTTCACTCATATATAATGTTTTGACATCATATCAAGTCGAATATCTAATGAAAATCAAATGACAATTTACGCTATGGAAAATTTACAAAATTCCATAGGGGTAAATTGGGGTTTTTAGGGAATCGTTTACAATTTTTCGGTGCATTAATGACCACAAGAACCTTGTTTTCTCGCATATTTACTTTTCTGGGATCATATCAAGTCGATGTAATGAAAAACTAATGAAAATTTACGCTTTCAAAAAAAATTCAAAATTCGTAGGGGTAAATTGGGGTTTTCGGTAAATCGTGTGCAATGTTTCAGTGTTTTAATGGCCACGCATTTTTTTTCTCTCATATATTTTATTTTGGCATCATATCAAGTCGATCTAATAAAAAATAAATGAAATTTTACGCTTTGGAAAATTTAAAAAATTACATAGGGGTAAATTGGGGTTTTTAGGGAATAGTTTACAATTTTTCGGTGCATCAATGACCACAAGAACCTTGTTTTCCGGCATATTTGCTTTTCTGGCATCATATCAAGTTAATCAAATGAAAAATAAATGAAAATTTACGCTTTCAAAAAATTTCAAAATTCCATAAGGGTAAATTGGGGTTTTCGGTAACTAGTGTGTAATTTTTCAGTGTTTTAATGACCACGAAAATCTTTTTTTCACTCATATATAATGTTTTGACATCATATCAAGTCGAATATCTAATGAAAATCAAATGACAATTTACGCTATGGAAAATTTACAAAATTCCATAGGGGTAAATTGGGGTTTTTAGGGAATCGTTTACAATTTTTCGGTGCATTAATGACCACAAGAACCTTGTTTTCTCGCATATTTACTTTTCTGGGATCATATCAAGTCGATGTAATGAAAAACTAATGAAAATTTACGCTTTCAAAAAAAATTCAAAATTCGTAGGGGTAAATTGGGTTTTCGGTAAATCGTGTGCAATGTTTCAGTTTTTAATGGCCACACATTTTTTTTCTCATATATTTTTTTGGCATCATATCAAGTTAATCAATAAAAATATAAATTTACGCTTTAAAATTTAAAAATTCATAGGGTAAATTGGGGTTTTCCATAACTAGTGTGTAATTTTTCAGTGTTTCAATGACCACGAAAATCTTTTTTTCACTCATATAATGTTTTGACATCATATCAAGTCGAATATTTAAGAAAAATCAAATGATAATTTTCGCTATGGAAAATTTACAAAATTCCTTAGGGGTAAATTAGGGTTTTTAGGGAATCATTTTCAATTTTTCAGTGCATTAATGACCATAAGAACCTTGTTTTCTCGCATATTTACTTTTCTGGATCATATCATGTCGATGTAATAAAAAACTAATGAAAATTTACGCTTTCAAAAAAAATTCAAAATTCGTAGGGGTAAATTGGGGTTTTCGGTAAATCGTGTGCAATGTTTCAGTGTTTTAATGGCCACGCATTTTTTTTCTCTCATATATTTTATTTTGGCATCATATCAAGTCGATCTAATAAAAAATAAATGAAATTTTACGCTTTGGAAAATTTAAAAAATTACATAGGGGTAAATTGGGGTTTTTAGGGAATAGTTTACAATTTTTCGGTGCATCAATGACCACAAGAACCTTGTTTTCCGGCATATTTGCTTTTCTGGCATCATATCAAGTTAATCAAATGAAAAATAAATGAAAATTTACGCTTTCAAAAAATTTCAAAATTCCATAAGGGTAAATTGGGGTTTTCGGTAACTAGTGTGTAATTTTTCAGTGTTTTAATGACCACGAAAATCTTTTTTCACTCATATATAATGTTTTGACATCATATCAAGTCGAATATCTAATGAAAATCAAATGACAATTTACGCTATGGAAAATTTACAAAATTCAATAGGGGTAAATTGGGGTTCTTAGGGAATCGTTTACAATTTTTCGGTGCATTAATGACCACAAGAACCTTGTTTTCTCGCATATTACTTTTCAGGATCATATCAAGTCGATGTAATGAAAAACTAATGAAAATTTAAGTTTTCAAAAAAAAATTCAAAATTTCGTAGGGGTAAATTGGGGTTTTCGGTAAATTGTGTGCAATCTTTCAATGTTTTAATGGCCACGCATTATTTTTCTCTCATATATTTTATTTTGGCATCATATCAAGTCGATCTAATAAAAAGTAAATGAAATTTTACGCTTTGGAAAATTTATCCATAAGGGTAAATTGGGATTTACGGTAACTAGTGTGTAATTTTTCAATGTTTTAATGACCACGAAAATCTTTTTTTCACTCATATATAATGTTTTGACATCATATCAAGTCGAATATCTAAGGAAAATCAAATGACAATTTTCGCTAAAGAAAATTTACCAAATTCCTTAGGGGTAAATTGGGGTTTTTAGGGAATCGTTTACAATTTTTCGGTGCATTAATGACCACAAGAACCTTGTTTTCTCGCATATTTACTTTTCTGGGATCATATCAAGTCGATGTAATGAAAAACTAATGAAAATTTACGCTTTCAAAAAAATTCAAAATTTCGTAGGGGTAAATTGGGGTTTTCGGTAAATCGTGTGCAATGTTTCAGTGTTTTAATGGCCACGCATTTTTTTTCTCTCATATATTTTATTTTGGCATCATATCAAGTCGATCTAATAAAAAATAAATGAAATTTTACGCTTTGGAAAATTTAAAAAATTACATAGGGGTAAATTGGGGTTTTTAGGGAATAGTTTACAATTTTTCGGTGCATCAATGACCACAAGAACCTTGTTTTCCGGCATATTTGCTTTTCTGGCATCATATCAAGTTAATCAAATGAAAAATAAATGAAAATTTACGCTTTCAAAAAATTTCAAAATTCCATAAGGGTAAATTGGGGTTTTCGGTAACTAGTGTGTAATTTTTCAGTGTTTTAATGACCACGAAAATCTTTTTTTCACTCATATATAATGTTTTGACATCATATCAAGTCGAATATCTAATGAAAATCAAATGACAATTTACGCTAGGGAAAATTTACAAAATTCCATAGGGGTAAATTAGGGTTTTTAGGGAATCGTTTACAATTTTTCGGTGCATTAATGACCACAAGAACCTTGTTTTCTCGCATATTTACTTTTCTGGGATCATATCAAGTCGATGTAATGAAAAACTAATGAAAATTTACGCTTTCAAAAAAAATTCAAAATTTTGTATGGGTAAATTGGGGTTTTCGGTAAATCATGTGCGATGTTTCAGTGTTTTAATGGCCACGCATTTTTTTTCTATCATATATTTTATTTTGGCATTCATATTAAGTCGATCTAATAAAAAATAAATGAAATTTTACGCTTTGGAAAATTTAAAAAATTACATAGGGGTAAATTGGGGTTTTTAGGGAATAGTTTAAATTTTTCGGTGCATCAATGACCACAAGAACCTTGTTATTTCCGGCATATTTGCTTTTCTAGCTCAATATCAAGTTAATCAAATGAAAAATAAATGAAAATTTACGCTTTCAAAAAATTTCAAAATTCCATAAGGGTAAATGGGGTTTTCGGTAACTAGTGTGTAATTTTTCAGTGTTTTAATGACCACGAAAATCTTTTTTTCACTCATATATAATGTTTTGACATCATATCAAGTCGAATATCTAATGAAAATCAAATGACAATTTACGCTATGGAAAATTTACAAAATTCCATAGGGGTAAATTGGGGTTTTTAGGGAATCGTTTACAATTTTTCGGTGCATTAATGACCACAAGAACCTTGTTTTCTCGCATATTTACTTTTCTGGGATCATATCAAGTCGATGTAATGAAAAACTAATGAAAATTTACGCTTTCAAAAAAAATTCAAAATTCTGTAGGGGTAAATTGGGGTTTTCGGTAAATCGTGTGCAATGTTTCAGTGTTTTAATGGCCACGCATTTTTTTTCTCTCATATATTTTATTTTGGCATCATATCAAGTCGATCTAATAAAAAATAAATGAAATTTTACGCTTTGGAAAATTTAAAAAATTACATAGGGGTAAATTGGGGTTTTTAGGGAATAGTTTACAATTTTTCGGTGCATCAATGACCACAAGAACCTTGTTTTCCGGCATATTTGCTTTTCTGGCATCATATCAAGTTAATCAAATGAAAAATAAATGAAAATTTACGCTTTCAAAAAATTTCAAAATTCCATAAGGGTAAATTGGGGTTTTCGGTAACTAGTGTGTAATTTTTCAGTGTTTTAATGACCACGAAAATCTTTTTTTCACTCATATATAATGTTTTGACATCATATCAAGTCGAATATCTAATGAAAATCAAATGACAATTTACGCTATGGAAAATTTACAAAATTCCATAGGGGTAAATTGGGGTTTTTAGGGAATCGTTTACAATTTTTCGGTGCATTAATGACCACAAGAACCTTGTTTTCTCGCATATTTACTTTTCTGGGATCATATCAAGTCGATGTAATGAAAAACTAATGAAAATTTACGCTTTCAAAAAAAATTCAAAATTCGTAGGGGTAAATTGGGGTTTTCGGTAAATCGTGTGCAATGTTTCAGTGTTTTAATGGCCACGCATTTTTTTCTCTCATATATTTTATTTTGGCATCATATCAAGTCGATCTAATAAAAAAAAATGAAATTTTACGCTTTGGAAAATTTTAAAAATTACATAGGGGTAAATTGGGGTTTTTAGGGAATAGTTTACAATTTTTCGGTGCATCAATGACCACAAGAACCTTGTTTTCCGGCATATTTGCTTTTCTGGCATCATATCAAGTTAATCAAATGAAAAATAATGAAAATTTACGCTTTCAAAAAATTTCAAAATTCCATAAGGGTAAATTGGGGTTTTTCGGTAACTAGTGTGTAATTTTTCAGTGTTTAATGACCACGAAAATCTTTTTTTCACTCATATATAATGTTTTGACATCATATCAAGTGAATATCTAATGAAAATCAAATGACAATTTACGCTATGGAAAATTTACAAAATTCCATAGGGGTAAATTGGGTTTTTAGGATAGTTTCAATTTTAGGTGCTAATATATTTACTTTTCTGTGATCATATCAAGTCTATGTAATGAAAAACTAATGAAAATTTACGCTTTAAAAAAAATTCAAAATTTCGTAGGGGTAAATTGTGGTTTTCGGCAAATCGTGTGCAATAGTTTACAATTTTTCGATGCATCAATGACCACAAGAACCTTGTTTTCTGGCATATTTGCTTTTCTAGCATCATATCAAGTTAATCAAATGAAAGATAAATGAAAAACTAATGAAAATTTACGCTTTCAAAAAAAATTCAAAATTTCGTAGGGGTAAATTGGGGTTTTCGATAAATCGTGTGCAATGTTTCAGTGTTTTAATGGCCACGCATTTTTTTCTCTCATATATTTTATTTTGGCATCATATCAAGTCGATCTAATAAAAAATAAATGAAATTTTACGCTTTGGAAAATTTAATAAATTACATAGGGGTTTTTAGGGAATAGTTTACAATTTTTCGGTGCATCAATGACCATAAGAACCTTGTTTCCAGCATATTGCTTTTCTGGCATCATATCAAGTTAATCAAATGAAAAATAAATGAAAATTTACGCTTTCAAAAAATTTCAAAATTCCATAAGGGTAAATTGGGGTTTTCGGTAACTAGTGTGTAATTTTTCAGTGTTTTAATGACCACGAAAATCTTTTTTTCACTCATATATAATGTTTTGACATCATATCAAGTCGAATATCTAATGAAAATCAAATGACAATTTACGCTATGGAAAATTTACAAAATTCCATAGGGGTAAATTGGGGTTTTTAGGGAATCGTTTACAATTTTTCGGTGCATTAATGACCACAAGAACCTTGTTTTCTCGCATATTTACTTTTCTGGGATCATATCAAGTCGATGTAATGAAAAACTAATGAAAATTTACGCTTTCAAAAAAATTCAAAATTCCGTAGGGGTAAATTGGGGTTTTCGGTAAATCGTGTGCAATGTTTCAGTGTTTTAATGGCCACGCATTTTTTTTCTCTCATATATTTTATTTTGGCATCATATCAAGTCAATCTAATAAAAAATAAATGAAATTTTACGCTTTGGAAAATTTAAAAATTACATAGGGTAAATTGGGGTTTTTAAGGGAATAGTTTACAATTTTTCGGTGCATCAATGGACACACAGAACCTTGTTTTCCGGCATATTTGCTTTTCTGGCATCATATCAAGTTAATCAAATGAAAAATAAATGAAAATTTACGCTTTCAAAAAATTTCAAAATTCCATAAGGGTAAATTGGGTTTCGGTAACTAGTGTGTAATTTTCAGTGTTTTAATGACCACGAAAATCTTTTTCTCACTCATATATAATGTTTTGACATCATATCAAGTCGAATATCTAATGAAAATCAAATGACAATTTACGCTATGGAAAATTTACAAAATTCCATAGGGGTAAATTGGGGTTTTTAGGGAATCGTTTACAATTTTTCGGTGCATTAATGACCACAAGAACCTTGTTTTCTCGCATATTTACTTTTCTGGGATCATATCAAGTCGATGTAATGAAAAACTAATGAAAATTTACGCTTTCAAAAAAAATTCAAAATTCGTAGGGGTAAATTGGGGTTTTCGGTAAATCGTGTGCAATGTTTCAGTGTTTTAATGGCCACGCATTTTTTTTCTCTCATATATTTTATTTTGGCATCATATCAAGTCGATCTAATAAAAAATAAATGAAATTTTACGCTTTGGAAAATTTAAAAAATTACATAGGGGTAAATTGGGGTTTTTAGGGAATAGTTTACAATTTTTCGGTGCATCAATGACCACAAGAACCTTGTTTTCCGGCATATTTGCTTTTCTGGCATCATATCAAGTTAATCAAATGAAAAATAAATGAAAATTTACGCTTTCAAAAAATTTCAAAATTCCATAAGGGTAAATTGGGGTTTTCGGTAACTAGTGTGTAATTTTTCAGTGTTTTAATGACCACGAAAATCTTTTTTTCACTCATATATAATGTTTTGACATCATATCAAGTCGAATATCTAATGAAAATCAAATGACAATTTACGCTATGGAAAATTTACAAAATTCCATAGGGGTAAATTGGGGTTTTTAGGGAATCGTTTACAATTTTTCGGTGCATTAATGACCACAAGAACCTTGTTTTCTCGCATATTTACTTTTCTGGGATCATATCAAGTCGATGTAATGAAAAACTAATGAAAATTTACGCTTTCAAAAAAAATTCAAAATTCGTAGGGGTAAATTGGGGTTTTCGGTAAATCGTGTGCAATGTTTCAGTGTTTTAATGGCCACGCATTTTTTTTCTCTCATATATTTTATTTTGGCATCATATCAAGTCGATCTAATAAAAAATAAATGAAATTTTACGCTTTGGAAAATTTAAAAAATTACATAGGGGTAAATTGGGGTTTTTAGGGAATAGTTTACAATTTTTCGGTGCATCAATGACCACAAGAACCTTGTTTTCCGGCATATTTGCTTTTCTGCATCATATCAAGTTAATCAAATGAAAAATAAATGAAAATTTACGCTTTCAAAAAATTTCAAAATTCCATAAGGGTAAATTGGGGTTTTCGGTAACTAGTGTGTAATTTTTCAGTGTTTTAATGACCACGAAAATCTTTTTTTCACTCATATATAATGTTTTGACATCATATCAAGTCGAATATCTAATGAAAATCAAATGACAATTTACGCTATGGAAAATTTACAAAATTCCATAGGGGTAAATTGGGGTTTTTAGGGAATCGTTTACAATTTTTCGGTGCATTAATGACCACAAGAACCTTGTTTTCTCGCATATTTACTTTTCTGGGATCATATCAAGTCGATGTAATGAAAAACTAATGAAAATTTACGCTTTCAAAAAAATTCAAAATTCCGTAGGGGTAAATTGGGGTTTTCGGTAAATCGTGTGCAATGTTTCAGTGTTTTAATGGCCACGCATTTTTTTTCTCTCATATATTTTATTTTGGCATCATATCAAGTCGATCTAATAAAAAATAAATGAAATTTTACGCTTTGGAAAATTTAAAAAATTACATAGGGGTAAATTGGGGTTTTTAGGGAATAGTTTACAATTTTTCGGTGCATCAATGACCACAAGAACCTTGTTTTCCGGCATATTTGCTTTTCTGGCATCATATCAAGTTAATCAAATGAAAAATAAATGAAAATTTACGCTTTCAAAAAATTCAAAATTCCATAAGGGTAAATTGGGGTTTTCGGTAACTAGTGTGTAATTTTTCAGTGTTTTAATGACCACGAAAATCTTTTTTTCACTCATATATAATGTTTTGACATCATATCAAGTCGAATATCTAATGAAAATCAAATGACAATTTACGCTATGGAAAATTTACAAAATTCCATAGGGGTAAATTGGGGTTTTTAGGGAATCGTTTACAATTTTTCGGTGCATTAATGACCACAAGAACCTTGTTTTCTCGCATATTTACTTTTCTGGGATCATATCAAGTCGATGTAATGAAAAACTAATGAAAATTTACGCTTTCAAAAAAAATTCAAAATTTCGTAGGGGTAAATTGGGGTTTTCGGTAAATCGTGTGCAATGTTTCAGTGTTTTAATGGCCACGCATTTTTTTTCTCTCATATATTTTATTTTGGCATCATATCAAGTCGATCTAATAAAAAATAAATGAAATTTTACGCTTTGGAAAATTTAAAAAATTACATAGGGGTAAATTGGGGTTTTTAGGGAATAGTTTACAATTTTTCGGTGCATCAATGACCACAAGAACCTTGTTTTCCGGCATATTTGCTTTTCTGGCATCATATCAAGTTAATCAAATGAAAAATAAATGAAAATTTACGCTTTCAAAAAATTTCAAAATTCCATAAGGGTAAATTGGGGTTTTCGGTAACTAGTGTGTAATTTTTCAGTGTTTTAATGACCACGAAAATCTTTATTCACTCATATATAATGTTTTGACATCATATCAACTTGAATATCCAATGAAAATCAAATGACAATTTACGCTATGGAAAATTTAACCAAATTCCATGGGGGTAAATTGGGGTTTTTAGGGAATCGTTTTCAATTATTCGGCGCATTAATGACCACAAGAACCTTGTTTCTAGCATATTTACTTTTCAGGGATCATATCATGTCGATGTAATAAAAAACTAATGAAATTTCGCTTTCAAAAAAAATTCAAATTCGTAGGGGTAAATTGGGGTTTTCGGTAAATCGTGTGTAATGTTTCAGTGTTTTAATGACCACGAAATTTTTTTTTTGACTCATATATAACGTTTTGACATCATATTAAGTCGAATATCTAATGAATACCAAATGACAATTTACGCTATGGAAAATTTATAAAATTCCATAGGGGTAAATTGGGGTTCTTAGGGAATCGTTTACAATTTTTCGGTGCATTAATGACCACAAGAACTTTGTTTTCTCGCATATTTACTTTTCTAGGATCATATCAAGTCGATGATGAAAGACTAATGAAAATTTACGCTTTCAAAAAAAAATTCAAAATTTCGTAGGGGTAAATTGGGGTTTTCGGTAAATCGTGTGTAATGTTTCAATGTTTTAATGGCCACGCATTATTTTTCTCTCATATATTTTATTTTGGCATCATATCAAGTCGATCTAATAAAAAGTAAATGAAATTTTACGCTTTGGAAAATTTATCCATAAGGGTAAATTGGGATTTTCGGTAACTAGTGTGTAATTTTTCAATGTTTTAATGACCACGAAAATCTTTTTTTCACTCATATATAATGTTTTGACATCATATCAAGTCGAATATCTAATGAAAATCAAATGACAATTTTCGCTAGGGAAAATTTACAAAATTCCTTATGGGTAAATTGGGGTTTTAAGGGAAACGTTTTCAAATTTTCGGTGCATTAATGACCACAAGAACCTTGTTTTCTCGCATATTTACTTTTCTGGGATCATATCATGTCGATGTAATAAAAAACTAATGAAAATTTACGCTTTCAAAAAAAATTCAAAATTCCGTAGGGGTAAATTGGGGTTTTCGGTAAATCGTGTGCAATGTTTCAGTGTTTTAATGGCCACGCATTTTTTTTCTCTCATATATTTTATTTTGGCATCATATCAAGTCGATCTAATAAAAAATAAATGAAATTTTACGCTTTGGAAAATTTAAAAAATTACATAGGGGTAAATTGGGTTTTTAGGGAATAGTTTACAATTTTTCGATGCATCAATGACCACAAGAACCTTGTTTTCCGGCATATTTGCTTTTCTGGCATCATATCAAGTTAATCAAATGAAAAATAAATGAAAATTTACTCTTTCAAAAAAATTCAAAATTCCATAAGGGTAAATTGGGGTTTTCGGTAACTAGTGTGTAATTTTTCAGTGTTTTAATGACCACGAAAATCTTTTTTTCACTCATATATAATGTTTTGACATCATATCAAGTCGAATATCTAATGAATATCAAATGACAATTTACGCTATGGAAAATTTACAAAATTCCATAGGGGTAAATTGGGGTTCTTAGGGAATCGTTTACAATTTTTCGGTGCATTAATGACCACAAGAACCTTGTTTTCTCGCATATTTACTTTTCTGGGATCATATCAAGTCGATGTAATGAAAAACTAATGAAAATTTACGCTTTAAAAAAAATTCAAAATTTCATAGGGTAAATTGGGGTTTTCGGTAAATCGTTTGCAATGTTTCAGTGTTTTAATGGCCGCACATTTTTTTCTCTCATATATTTTATTTTGGCATCATATCAAGTCGATCTAATAAAAAATAAATGAAATTTTACGCTTTGGAAAATTTAAAAAATTACATAGGGGTAAATTGGGGTTTTTAGGGAATAGTTTACAATTTTTCGGTGCATCAATGACCACAAGAACCTTGTTTTCCAGCATATTTGCTTTTCTCGCATCATATCAAGTTAATCAAGTGAAAAATAAATGAAAATTTACCTTTCAAAAAATTTCAAAATTCCATAAGGGTAAATTGGGGTTTTTGGTAACTAGTGTGTAATTTTTCAGTGTTTTAATGACCACGAAAATCTTTATTTCACTCATATATAATGTTTTGACATCATATCAAGTCGAATATCCAATAAAAATCAAATTACAATTTACGCTATGGAAAATTTACAAAATTCCATAGGTGTAAATTGGGGGTTTTTAGGGAATCGTTTTCAATTTTTCGGTGCATTAATGACCACAAGTACATTGTTTTCCCGCATATTTACTTTTCTGTGATCATATCAAGTCTATGTAATGAAAAACTAATGAAAATTTACGCTTTAAAAAAAATTCAAAATTTCGTAGGGGTAAATTGTGGTTTTCGGCAAATCGTGTGCAATAGTTTACAATTTTTCGATGCATCAATGACCACAAGAACCTTGTTTTCCGGCATATTTGATTTTCTGACATCATATCAAGTTAATCAAATGAAAAATAAATGAAAATTTACTCTTTCAAAAAAATTCAAAATTCCATAAGGGTAAATTGGGGTTTTCGGTAACTAGTGTGTAATTTTTCAGTGTTTTAATGACCACGAAAATCTTTTTTTCACTCATATATAATGTTTTGACATCATATCAAGTCGAATATCTAAGGAAAATCAAATGACAATTTTCGCTATGGAAAATTTACAAAATTCCTTATGGGTAAATTGGGGTTTTTAGGGAATCATTTTCAATTTTTCGGTGCATTAATGACCACAAGAACCTTGTTTTCTCGCATATTTACTTTTCTGGGATCATATCATGTCGATGTAATAAAAAAGTAATGAAAATTTACGCTTTCAAAAAAAATTCAAAATTCCGTAGGGCTAAATTGGGGTTTTTGGTAACTCGTGTGCAATGTTTCAGTGTTTTAATGGCCACACATTTTTTTTCTCTCATATATTTTATTTTGGCATCATATCAAGTCGATCCAATAAAAAATAAATGAAATTTTACGCTTTGGAAAATTAAAAAAATTACATAGGGGTAAATTGGGGTTTTTAGGGAATAGTTTACAATTTTTCGATGCATCAATGACCATAAGAACCTTGTTTTTCGGCATATTTGACTTTCTGACATCATATCAAGTTAATCAAATGAAAAATAAATGAAAATTTACTCTTTAAAAAAAATTCAAAATTCCATAAGGTTAAATTGGGGTTTTCGGTAACTAGTGTGTAATTCAAAATTTTTTTTGACTCATATATAACGTTTTGACATCATATTAAATCGAATATCTAATGAATATCAAATGACAATTTACGCTATGGAAAATTTACAAAATTCCATGGGGGTAAATTGGGGTTCTTAGGGAATCGTTTACAATTTTTCGGTGCATTAATGACCACAAGAACCTTGTTTTCTCGCATATTTACTTTTTTGGGATCATATCAAGTTGATGTAATGAATAACTAATGAAAATTTACGCTTTCAAAAAAAATTCAAAATTCCGCAGGGGTAAATTGGGGTTTTCGGGAAATCGTGTGCAATGTTTCAGTGTTTTAATGGCCACGCATTTTTTTTCTCATATATTTTATTTTGGCATCATATCAAGTAGATCTAATAAAAAATAAATGAAATTTTACGCTTTGGAAATTTTAAAAATTACATAGGGGTAAATTGGGGTTTTTAGGGAATAGTTTACAATTTTTCAGTGCATCAATGACCACAAGAACCTTGTTTTCCGGCATATTTGCTTTTCTGGCATCATATCAAGTTAATCAAATGAAAAATAAATGAAAATTTACTCTTTCAAAAAAATTCAAAATTCCATAAGGGTAAATTGGGGTTTTCGGTAACTAGTGTGTAATTTTTCAGTGTTTTAATGACCATGAAAATCTTTTTTTCACTAATATATAATATTTTGACATCATATCAAGTCGAATATCTAATGAATATCAAATGACAATTTACGCTATGGAAAATTTACAAAATTCCATAGGGGTAAATTGGGGTTCTTAGGGAATCGTTTACAATTTTTAGGAGCATTAATGACCACAAGAACCTTGTTTTCTCGCATATTTACTTTTCTGGGATCATATCAACTCGATGTAATGAAAAACTAAAGAAAATTTACGCTTTAAAAAAAAATTCAAAATTTCGTAAGGGTAAATTGGGGTTTTCGGTAAATCGTTTGCAATGTTTCAGTGTTTTAATGGCCACACATTTTTTTTCTCATATATTTTATTTTGGCATCATATCAAGTCGATCTAATAAAAATAAATGAAATTTTACGCTTTGGAAAATTTAAAAAATTACATAGGGGTAAATTGGGGTTTTTAGGGAATAGTTTACAATTTTTCGGTGCATCAATGACCACAAGAACCTTGTTTTCCGGCATATTTGCTTTTCTGACATCATATCAAGTTAATCAAATGAAAAATAAATAAAAATTTACGCTTTCAAAAAATTTCAAAATTCCATAAGGGTAAATTGGGGTTTTCGGTAACTAGTGTGTAATTTTTCAGTGTTTTAATGACCACGAAAATCTTTATTTCACTCATATATAATGTTTTGACATCATATCAACTTGAATATCCAATGAAAATCAAATGACAATTTACGCTATGGAAATTTACAAAATTCCATAGGGGTAAATTGGGGTTTTTAGGGAATCGTTTTCAATTTTTCGGTGCATTAATGACCACAAGAACCTTGTTTTCTAGCATATTTACTTTTCTAGGGATCATATCATGTCGATGTAATAAAAAACTAATGAAAATTTACGCTTTCAAAAAAAATTCAAAATTCGTAGGGGTAAATTGGGGTTTTCGGTAAATCGTGTGCAATGTTTCAGTGTTTTAATGGCCACACATTTTTTTTCTCTCATATATTTTATTTTGGCATCATATCAAGTCGATCTAATAAAAAATAAATGAAATTTTACGATTTGGAAAATTTTAAAAATTACATAGGGTTAAATTGGGGTTTTTAGGGAATAGTTTACAATTTTTCGGTGCATCAATGACCACAAGAACCTTGTTTTCCGGAATATTTGCTTTTCTCGCATCATATCAAGTTAATCAAGTGAAAAATAAATGAAAATTTACGCTTTCAAAAAATTTCAAAATTCCATAAGGGTAAATTGGGGTTTTGGTAACTAGTGTGTAATTTTTCAGTGTTTTAATGACCACGAAAATCTTTATTTCACTCATATATAATGTTTTGACATCATATCAACTTGAATATCAATGAAAATCAAATGACAATTTACGCTATGGAAAATTTACAAAATTCCATTGGGGTAAATTGGGGTTTTTAGGGAATCGTTTTCAATTTTTCGGTGCATTAATGACCACAAAAACCTTGTTTTCTCGCATATTTACTTTTTTGGGATCATATCAAGTTGATGTAATGAATAAATAATGAAAATTTACGCTTTCAAAAAAAATTCAAAATTCCGTAGGGGTAAATTGGGGTTTTCGGGAAATCGTGTGCAATGTTTCTGTGTTTTAATGGCCACGCATTTTTTTTCTCATATATTTTATTTTGGCATCATGTCAAGTAGATCTAATAAAAAATAAATGAAATTTTACGCTTTGGAAATTTTAAAAATTACATTGGGGTAAATTGGGGTTTTTAGGGAATAGTTTACAATTTTTCGGTGCATCAATGACCACAAGAACCTTGTTTTCCGGCTTATTTGCTTTTCTGGCATCATATCAAGTTAATCAAATGAAAAATAAATGAAAATTTACTCTTTCAAAAAAATTCAAAATTCCATAAGGGTAAATTGGGGTTTTCGGTAACTAGTGTGTAATTTTTCAGTGTATTAATGACCATGAAAAACTTTTTTTCACTAATATATAATATTTTTACATCATATCAAGTCGAATATCTAATGAATATCGAATGACAATTTACGCTATGGAAAATTTACAAAATTCCATAGGGGTAAATTGGGGTTCTTAGGGAATCATTTACAATTTTTAGGAGCATTAATGACAACAAGAACCTTCTTTTCTCGCATATTTACTTTTCTGGGATCATATCAAGTCGATGTAATGAAAAACTAATGAAAATTTGCGCTTTAAAAAAAAATTCAAAATTTCGTAAGGGTAAATTGGGGTTTTCGGTAAATCGTTTGCAATGTTTCAGTGTTTTAATGGCCACACATTTTTTTTCTCATATATTTTATTTTGGCATCATATCAAGTCGATCTAATAAAAATTAAATGAAATTTTACGCTTTGGAAAATTTAAAAAATTACATAGGGGTAAATTGGGGTTTTTAGGGAATAGTTTACAATTTTTCGGTGCATCAATGACCACAAGAACCTTATTTTCCGGTATGTTTGCTTTTCTGACTTCATATCAAGTTAATCAAATGAAAAATAAATAAAAATTTACGCTTTCAAAAAATTTCAAAATTCCATAAGGGTAAATAGGGGTTTTCGGTAACTAGTGTGTAATTTTTCAGTGTTTTAATGACCACGAAAATCTTTATTTCACTCATATATAATGTTTTGACATCATATCAACTTGAATATCCAATGAAAATCAAATGACAATTTACGCTATGGAAAATTTACCAAATTCCATAGGGGTAAATTGGGGTTTTTAGGGAATCGTTTTCAATTATTCGGCGCATTAATGACCACAAGAACCTTGTTTTCTAGCATATTTACTTTTCAGGGATCATATCATGTCGATGTAATAAAAAACTAATGAAAATTTACGCTTTCAAAAAAAATTCAAAATTTCGTAGGGGTAAATTGGGGTTTTCGATAAATCGTGTGCAATGTTTCAGTGTTTTAATGGCCACACATTTTTTTTCTCTAATATATTTTATTTTGGCATCGTATCAAGTCGATCTAATAAAAATTAAATGAAATTTTACGATTTTGGAAAATTTTCAAAAATTACATAGGGTTAAATTGGGGTTTTTAGGGAATAGTTTACAATTTTTCGGTGCATCAATGACCACAAGAACCTTGTTTTCTGGAATATTTGCTTTTCTCGCATCATATCAAGTTAATCAAGTGAAAAATAAATGTAAATTTACCTTTCAAAAAATTTCACAATTCCATAAGGGTAAATTGGGGTTTTTGGTAACTAGTGTGTAATTTTTCAGTGTTTTAATGACCACGAAAATCTTTATTTCACTCATATATAATGTTTTGACATCATATCAACCTGAATATCCAATGAATATCAAATGACAATTTACGCTATGGAAAATTTACAAAATTCCATAGGGGTAAATTGGGGTTCTTAGGGAATCGTTTACAATTTTTCGGGGCATTAATGACCACAAGAACCTTCTTTTCTAGCATATTTACTTTTCTGGGATCATATCAAGTCGATGTAATGAAAAACTAAAGAAAATTTGCGCTTTAAAAAAAAATTCAAAATTTCGTAAGGGTAAATTGGGGTTTTCGGTAAATCGTTTGCAATGTTTCAGTGTTTTAATGGCCACACATTTTTTTTCTCATATATTTTATTTTGGCATCATATCAAGTCGATCTAATAAAAATTAAATGAAATTTTACGCTTTGGAAAATTTAAAAAATTACAAAGGGGTAAATTTGGGGTTTTTAGGGAATAGTTTACAATTTTTCGGTGCATCAATGACCACAAGAACCTTATTTTACGGTATGTTTGCTTTTCTGACTTCATATCAAGTTAATCAAATGAAAAATAAATAAAAATTTACGCTTTCAAAAAATTTCAAAATTCCATAAGGGTAAATAGGGGTTTTCGGTAACTAGTGTGTAATTTTTCAGTGTTTTAATGACCACGAAAATCTTTATTTCACTCATATATAATGTTTTGACATCATATCAACTTGAATATCCAATGAAAATCAAATGACAATTTACGCTATGGAAAATTTACCAAATTCCATGGGGGTAAATTGGGGTTTTTAGGGAATCGTTTTCAATTATTCGGCGCATTAATGACCACCAGAACCTTGTTTTCTAGCATATTTACTTTTCAAGGATCATATCATGTCGATGTAATAAAAAACTAATGAAAATTTACGCTTTCAAAAAAAATTCAAAATTTCGTAGGGGTAAATTGGGGTTTTCGGTAAATCGTGTGCAATGTTTCAGTGTTTTAATGGCCACACATTTTTTTTCTCTCATATATTTTATTTTAGCATCATATCAAGTCGATCTAATAAAAAATAAATGAAATTTTACGCTTTGGAAAATTAAAAAAACTACATAGGGGTAAATTGGGGTTTTTAGGGAATAGTTTACAATTTTTCGATGCATCAATGACCACAAGAACCTTGTTTTTCGGCATTTTTGATTTTCCAACATCATATCAAGTTAATCAAATGAAAAATAATTGAAAATTTAATCTTTCAAAAAAATTCAAAATTCCATATGGGTAAATTGGGGTTTTCGGTAACTAGTCTATAATTTTTCAGTGTTTTAATGACCACGAAATTTTTTTTTTGACTCATATATAACGTTTTGACATCATATTAAGTCGAATATCTAATGAATATCAAATGACAATTTACGCTATGGAAAATTTACAAAATTCCATAGGGGTAAATTGGGGTTCTTAGGGAATCGTTTACAATTTTTCGGTGCATTAATGACCACAAGAACCTTCTTTTCTAGCATATTTACTTTTCTGGGATCATATCAAGTCGATGTAATGAAAAACTAATGAAAATTTACGCTTTCAAAAAAAATTCAAAATTTCGTAGGGGTAAATTGGGGTTTTTGATAAATCGTGTGCAATGTTTCAGTGTTTTAATGGCCACACATTTTTTTTCTCTAATATATTTTATTTTGGCATCATATCAAGTCGATCTAATAAAAAATAAATGAAATTTTACGCTTTCGAAAATTTAAAAAATTACATAGGGGTAAATTGGGGTTTTTAGGGAATAGTTTACAATTTTTCGGTGCATCAATGACCACAAGAACCTTGTTTTCCGGCATATTTGCTTTTCTGGCATCATATCAAGTTAATCAAGTGAAAAATAAATGAAAATTTACGCTTTCAAAAAATTTCAAAATTCCATAAGGGTAAATTGGGGGTTTTTGGTAACTAGTGTGTAATTTTTCAGTGTGTTAATGACCATGAAAATCTTTATTTCACTCATATATAATGTTTTGACATCATATCAAGTCGAATATCCAATAAAAATCAAATGACAATTTACGCTATGGAAAATTTATAAAATTCCATAGGTGTAAATTGGGGTTTTTAGGGAATCGTTTACAATTTTTCTGTGCATTAATGACAACAAGTACCTTGTTTTCTCGCATATTTTCTTTTCTGGGATCATATCATGTCGATGTAATAAAAAACTAATGAAAATTTACGCTTTCAAAAAAAATTCAAAATTCCGTAGGGGTAAATTGGGGTTTTCGGTAAATCGTGTGCAATGTTTCAGTGTTTTAATGGCCACGCATTTTTTTCTCTCATATATTTTATTTTGGCATCATATCAAGTCGATCTAATAAAAAATAAATGAAATTTTACACTTTGGAAAATTTTAAAAATTACATAGGGGTAAATTGGGGTTTTTAGGGAATAATTTACAATTTTTCGATGCATCAATGACCACAAGAACCTTGTTTTCCAGCATATTTGCTTTTCTCGCATCATATCAAGTTAATAAAATGAAAAATAAATGAAAATTTACGCTTTCAAAAAATTTCAAAATTCAATAAGGGTAAATTGGGTTGTCGGTAACTAATGTGTAATTTTTCAGTGTTTTAATGACCACGAAAATCTTTATTTCACTCATATATAATGTTTTGACATCATATCAACTTGAATATCCAATGAAAATCAAATGACAATTTACACTATGGAAAATTTACAAAATTCCATAGGGGTAAATTGGGGTTTTAGGGAATCGTTTACAATTTTTCGGGGCATTAATGACCACAAGAACCTTGTTTTCTAGCATATTTACTTTTATGGGATCATATCAAGTCGATGTAATGAAAAACTAATGAAAATTTACGCTTTCAAAAAAAATTCAAAATTTCGTAGGGGTAAATTGGGGTTTTCGATAAATCGTGTGCAATGTTTCAGTGTTTTAATGGCCACAGTAGTACTAGGATGAGTGATCCCCTAGGAATTCCTCGGGATGCACCACTTGTACCGCCACTCTCACTCCCATTTATTTTCCGTTCATTTCTTTTACTAAAACGTCTTCTTTTAAAATCTCCCTCCTTGCTTTACTCCTGTAGCTCGCAATGTATTTCGGGTGCGGTCATACGATCACTAATGCACTGGATTAAATCAGAATTCTGAAGTTAAGCAGGTTTGGTTGATAGTAGTACAAGGATGGGTGGTCCCCTGTCAAGTCCTCATGTTGCACCCTTTTTACCGCCACTCCCACTCCGATTTCTTTTCCATTCCCTTCTTTTAGCAAAACATCTTTTTTTTAATTCTCTCTCCGATTTCTTTCTCTTTAGCGTGCATTGTATTCCAGTTGCGATCAGAATAAGTGATGTGGATAGAACGAGGACCCATTAGATATTACGATCTAAGAACCCAACGTAATAGAATAAGCAGCGGATCTCCCTAAATCGAGAATCTAGTTTGATCTTACTTAGATCGAAAGAACCTCGACCTGTTGGCTATTTATATCAGCCAAGAACCTCGGTATGATGAACGCCACAAGATCTTGCTCAATTGACCTTGATAAGTTCTTGATAAAATGAAAACCTCACAAAGAGAGAATTCAACTCACAAAGCTTTAAGCTTAATTTTCAGATTCAAAAAAAGGTTGTCCCATTACAAATGATCAAAGGACCTATTTATTGTAGACAAATGACTCTTAAGTACCTACATTAATACCTATCACTTATGTAGTCATTATAAGGCTTTTGTAACTTAAAACTACATTAAAATTAAATTATATGCTTTTGTAACTTAAAACTACATTAAAATCAAATTATATGCTCATTTACTACTAAGGAATGCATAGAGTCTTGATCATCCCATGGGCTAGATATTAGCCACGAATTTGATGGCCCATGATCTTCAAACTATGCCTTCAAGCCCAATTTAGCATTTGTGCACCATATTAAGTGATCTCTAGCCCAATAACATTCACCATTGGGCCTTCTTTGGACTTCTCGTGCACATTTTCTTTAATTTCAGCAACAAGGTTCATCAAGGCCTCTTTAAGCTTCTTAGCCTTTGCTCTTGTAATCGGACCTTCATGCACTATCAAAGGATCCCTCTTCCTTGCATGGTTTTGCATGGGTGGCTCTCCATCATTCCCCTCCTCTTCAAAAGGATTCGTCCTCGAATCTGCATCATCAAGATATGGAGATAGATCAGAAACATTGAAAGTTGCACTTACATTATACTCTCCCGGAAGGTCAAGTTTGTAAGCATTATCATTAATTCGAGCAACCACTTGAAATGGTCCATCTCCTCTTGGCTGCAACTTCGACTTTCTCTTACTTGGAAACCTTTCTTTCCTCAAGTGTAACCATACCCAATCTCCAGGTTCAAAGATGACTTGCTTGCGACCCTTATTTGCTTGTTTAACATATTGTTCGGTTTTCTTCTCAATGTTAAGTCTAACTTTTTCATGCAGCTTCTTGATCAGCTCGGCTTTAGCTTTACCATCAAGACTTGAACGCTCTTCAATAGGTATTGGCTCAAGATCAAGTGGACTCAGAGGATTGAAACCATAAACAATCTCAAAAGGAGAATGATTAGTAGCAGAATGAACACTTCTATTATATGCAAATTCAGCAAATGTCAAACAATCCTCCCAATTCTTCAAATTCTTTTGAATCAAAATTCTAAGTAATTGAGATAAAGTTCTATTAACAACTTCAGTTTGTCCATCCGTTTGTGGATGACAAGTAGTAGAAAATAAGAGCTTAGTTCCCAATTTACTCCACAATACACGCCAAAAGTGACTCAAAAACTTTGCATCTCTATCACTCACAATAGTTCTTGGAATTCCATGCAAACAAACAACTTCCTTAAAGAACAAATCAGCAATATGGAAAATCTATCAACCACAACGAAAATAGAATCTTTACCTTTCTTTGTTCTTGGTAAGCCTAAAACAAAGTCCATGGATATGTCTACCCAAGGTTCATTAGGTATAGGTAAAGGTGTGTACAATCCATGTGGTTGCACTCTTGATTTAGCTTGCTTGCAAGTTATGCACTTTGCACAAATGTTTTCAACATCAACTCGCATTTTAGGCCAATAAAAATGATCACACAAGACACCCAAAGTTTTATGTACCCCAAAATGCCCCATTAATCCTCCCCCATGAGCTTCTCTAACAAGTAACTCACGCATAGAACATTTAGGAATGCATAGTTTACTTTCACGAAACAAGTATCCCTCATGCCTATAGAACTTCTCAAATACAGAATGCTCACAAGCCAAATAAATAGAAGCAAAATCAGAATCATTAGCATACAACCCCTTAATAGATTCAAAACCAAGAAGTTTAGAACTCAAAGTAGAGATTAATGCATACCTCCTAGATAGTGCATCAGCAACAATGTTTTCCTTTCCCTTTTTGTATTTGATCACATATGGAAAAGATTCAATGAATTCCACCAACTTGGCATGCCTCTTACCAAGCTTGCCTTGACCCTTGAGGTACTTGAGAGATTCATGATCAGTATGAATAACAAACTCTCTTGTCCACAAGTAATGCTGCCATGTCTCCAACGTCCTCACTAATGCATACAACTCCTTGTCGTATGTAGGATAGTTCAACTGAGCGCCCTTCAACTTTTCACTAAAGTATGCAATTGGCTTTCCTTCCTGCATCAAAACAGCTCCTATACCCACTCCCGATGCATCACATTCAATCTCAAACATTTTATCAAAGTTAGGTAATGCAGGAATCGGTGCGGTAGTTAGTTTCTCTTTAAGGACATCAAAAGCAACTTGTTGTTTTTCTCCCCAATTAAAACCAACTTCTTTTTTTAACAATTTCGTTCAATGGTGCTGCTATAGTGCTAAAATCTTTCACAAACCTCCTATAAAAACTAGCAAGTCCATGAAAACTTCTTACTTCAGAAATGTTTTTAGGAATCAGCCAATCTAGAATAGCCTTGACTTTATCCTTCTCCATTTCAATCCCATTAGCACTTACAACAAAACCAAGAAACACAATTTTATCCATGCAAAAAGAACACTTCTTAAGGTTAGCATACAAAGACTCTTTTCTTAAAGTGTCCAAAACAGCAAGCACATGATCAAAATGTTGTTCCATGCTTTTGCTATATATAAGAATGTCATCAAAGTACACAACCACAAACTTCCCAATAAAGTCTCGCAAAACATGATTCATTAATCTCATGAAAGTACTTGGTGCGTTTGTTAAACCAAAAGGCATAACTAACCACTCATACAAGCCATATTTTGTTTTGAAAGCCGTTTTCCATTCATCTCCTTCTCTTATTCTAATTTGATGATATCCACTCTTTAAATCAATTTTAGAGAAAATGATTGAACCATACAACTCATCAAGCATATCATCTAACCTAGGGATAGGATAGCGATACTTTACCGTAATTTTGTTGATGGCTCGACAATCAGTACACATTCTCCATGTACCATCCTTCTTTGGCACAACAATGACCGGTACCGCACAAGGACTCATGCTCTCTCGAACCTTACCCTTTTCCATCAGCTCCTCCACTTGTCTTTGTATCTCTTTGGTTTCCTCCGGATTAGCTCTATATGCTGGTCTATTCGGAAGTGTTGCTCCCGGGATAAAATCAATTTGATGTTCGATGCCTCTCAAAGGTGGTAAACCATCGGGTTCCTCCTTTGGAAAAACATCTTCGTACTCCTGCAAAAGAGTCGCAAAAGAACTAGGCAAAGAAGAAGTTAGTTCGTTAGTGTTCAAATAAGTTTCTTTATGTATCAACACCAACACACTTCTTTTCTCAACCAAAGCTTTCTTTACTTCACTTCCTTTTGCAAAGAAATTCACTCTTTTTGTGTCCTCACTTCCTTCCACCTTCTTTTCTCCCTCGGAGAGACTCACATCAGCCCTCTTTTTTTTCTCTCCACTCTTTTTTTCTCTCGATTCTTGTCTCTCACTCTCATTTTTTTTTTCTCTCAATCTCACTAGCTCTCCTTGCTTGAGATAGTTTGAGTTGATCTTCATGAACCTGTTGTGGAGTTAGAGGTACAAGCATGATGGTTTTGTTTTGATGTTTCAACATATATCGATTAAGATATCCATCATAGTTCACTCTTCGATCAAACTGCCACGGTCTGCCCAAAAGTATATGACTAGCATGCATTGGCACCACATCACACATTATTTCATCTTTATAGTTTCCTATAGAGAAGGAAACCAAGACTTGCTTAGTTACCCACATTTCTCCACATTCATTAAGCCATTGCAGCTTGTACGGATGAGGATGTTTTGAAGTAACTAATTTTAGTTTCTCCACCATTTCAGAACTAGCCACATTAGCACAACTACCTCCATCAATGATTAACGTGCATACCCTTCCATTAACCAAACATCTTGTGTGGAAGATGTTTTCTCTTTGTTGTTCAGCCTCATCAACCTTGGCTTGCATGTTTAGAACTCTTCTCACCACCAAAAGTTCTCCTCTTTCAGGTATTGTCTCCTCAAGTTGCTCATCATCATTTGATTCTTTCTCACTTTCAGATTCAATATCACCATTGTCTCTCAAAACCATCACCCTTTTGTTTGGACAATCAGATGCAATATGCCCACGACCATAGCAATGAAAGCATTTAATATCTCTAGCTCGTGAAGAAGTTGAGATATTACCTTTGCCTTTTTCAGCCTCAGTGAATCTGGTCTTTGGTACCTCATGTTGAGACTTTGAAGTTGCCCCATCATTTGGTTTGGATGCACCTTCCTTGGCTTTGCTTGAGAGCTGAAAGTTGTGTGTAGAACTCCTTTGAAATGAACCCTTCTTCTTGAGTTGCTTCTCCACTTTCATGGCTGTATGTACCATGTCCTCAAGCTCCACGTAGTGTTGAAGCTCCACTATATTAGCAATCTCCCTATTCAGCCCATTCAAGAAACGTGCCATGGTTGCCTCACGATCTTCTTCAACATTTGCCCTAATCATGGCAATCTCCATCTCTTTGTAGTACTCATCAACAGATTTGTTGCCTTGAGTCATAGATTGAAGCTTTTGATACAATTCACGAAAATAATGAGAAGGTACGAACTTCTTACGCATGACGGATTTCATTTCTGCCCAAGTAATAATCGGCCTCTCTCCATATCTCCTTTGATTTGTAACCAATTGATCCCACCAAACTATAGCATAGTCGGTGAACTCAATTGCAGCAAGCCTCACCTTCTTCTCTTCGGAGTAATTATGACAATCAAAAATCAGATCTACCTTCTTTTGCCACTCCAAATACGCTTCCGGATCACTTCTTCCATGGAAAGTAGGTATGTTCATCTTGATACTTCCCAAGTCATGATCAACTTCATCATGTTGCCTTCTTCTACCTCTTCTTCTACGCACTTGGTGAACAGCCCCTTCATCATCCTCTCCTTCCTCCGTTTCCCACTCTTCATGTTGCCTTCGTAGGTTTGCATTAGGGTTTCTATGCTCCCTTGTTGTTGGCTGCTCCAATCTCTCCAATCGTTCGGTCAAGCTCTCAAGAACGTTTCCCATCCTAGCGAAATGTTGTTGCATAGCTTGAAAGGTGAAAGCATCTCCTTGATTTGTAGATGTTTCTTCCATGATTTTTCCTCACAAAACACTCGTGTATCCCTAAAAAATATACCTCACAATTCACTCATGTTTCACTCGTAGGCTTTTATCTCCCCTCTAATAAACTCACACCACTCTAGCCTTTTACCACTCAAGTCAAGAACAAATAAGGTTTGAACAATGTCCAGCAACGTTCAACAATCCCTTAGTCCTATAATGAAGGAGAATAAGGATCTATTTGTGACTGAAATTTGCAAACTGAATTTTCGAATTTTTTTTTTTTAGATAAATATCTTGCTATGAGGGCAGCAACGAAATGGAAAGAAGATATTGATCTTGAAGCTTTTTTTTTACGTAACAAGAAATGAAAAGAAAAAAAAAATATTCAGATCAATACCAGATTGCTTTGATACCAAAGCTGATGTGGATAGAACGAGGACCCATTAGATATTATGATCTAAGAACCCAACGTAAAAGAATAAGCAGCGGATCTCCCCAAATCGAGAATCTAGTTTGATCTTACTTAGAGCGAAAGAACCTCGACCCGTTGGCTATTTATATCAGCCAAGAACCTCGGTATGATGAACGCCACAAGATCTTGCTCAATTGACCTTGATAAGTTCTTGATAAAATGAAAACCTCACAAAGAAAGAATTTAACTCACAAAGCTTTAAGCTTAATTTTAGGATTCAAAAAAGGTTGTCCCATTACAAATGATCAAAGGACCTATTTACAGTAGACAAATGACTCTTAAGTACCTACATTAATACCTATAACTTATGTAG
The DNA here is from genome assembly GCA_005771605.1 of Scutellaria baicalensis. NCBI lineage: Eukaryota > Viridiplantae > Streptophyta > Magnoliopsida > Lamiales > Lamiaceae > Scutellaria > Scutellaria baicalensis. The sequence goes on from CM016721.1 coordinate 23,372,993, forward strand.
TCATTATAAGGCTTTTGTAACTTAAAACTACATTAATACCTATCACTTATGTAGTCATTATAAGGTTTTTGTAACTTAAAACTACATTAAAATCAAATTATATGCTCATTTAACTACTAAGGAATGCATAGAGTCTTGATCATCCCGTGGGCTAGATATTAGTCACGAATTTGATGGCCCATGATCTTCAAACTATGCCTTCAAGCCCAATTTAGCATTTGTGCACCATATTAAGTGATCTCTAGCCCAATAACATTCACCATTGGGCCTTCTTTGGACTTCTCTTGCACATTTTTTTTAATTTCAGCAACAAGGTTCATCAAGGCCTCTTTAAACTTTTTAGCCTTTGCTCTTGTAATCGGACCTTCATGCACTATCAAAGGATCCCTCCTCCTTGCATGGTTGTGCATGGGTGGCTCTCCATCACATTTCTTTTACTAAAACGTCTTCTTTTAAAAGCTCCCTCTTGGCATTACTCCTATAGCTCGCTATGTATTACAGGTGCGATCATACGAGCACTAATGCACTGGATCTAATCAGAATTCTGAAGTTAAGCATGTTTGGTTGAGAGTAGTACTAGGATGGGTGACCCCCTATCAAGTCCTCATGTTGCACCCCTTTTACCGCCACTCCCACTCCAATTTCTTTTCCATTCCTTTCTTTTAGCAAAACTTCTTTTTTTGAATTCTCTCTCTGATTTCCATCTCTTTAGCGCGCATTGTATTCGAATTGTGATCAGAATAGGACTAATGCACCGTATCAAATCAGAACTTCGAAGTTAAGCAAGTTTGGGTTAGAGTAGTACTAGGATGGGTGACCCCCTAGAAAGTCCTCGTGTTGCACCCCTTGTACCGCCACTCTCACTCCCATTTCTTTTCCATTCATTTCATTTACTAAAACGTCTTCTTTTAAAATCTCCCTCCTGGCATTAGTCCTATAGCTCGCAACGTATTGCGGGTGCGATCATACGAGCACTAATACACTGGATCAAATCAGAATTCTGAAGTTAAGCATGTTTGGTTGAGAGTAGTACTAGGATTTGTGACCCCTTGGCAAGTCCTCATTTTGCACCCCTTTCACCTCCACTCCCACTCCGATTTCTTTTCCATTCCCTTCTTTTAGCAAAACATCTTTTTTTGAATTCTCTCTCCGATTTCCCTCTCTTATGCAGGCATTGTATTCCAGTTGTGATCAGAATAGGACTAATGCACCGTATCAAATCAGAACTTTGAAGCTAAGCAAGTTTTGGTTAGAGTAGTACTAGGATGAGTGATCCCCCTAGGAAGTCCTCGTGATGCACCCCTTGTACCGCCACTCTCACTCCCATTTCTTTTCCGTTCATTTCTTTTACTAAAACGTCTTCTTTTAAAACCTCCCTCCTGGCTTTACTCCTGTAGCTCGCAATGTATTTCGGGTGCGATAATACGAGCACTAACGCATTGGATCAAATTAGAATTCTGAAGTGAAGCATGTTTGGTTGAGAGTAGTACTAGGATGGGTGACCACCCCCTGGCAAGTCCTCATGTTGCACCCCTTTTACCGCCACTCCCAGTCCGATTTCTTTTCCATTCGTTTCTTTAAGCAAAATTTCTTTTTTTGAATTTTCTCTCCGATTTCACTCTCTTTAGCGCGCATTGTATTAGAATTGTGATCAGAATAGGACTAATGCATTATATCAAATCAGAACTTCGAAGTTAAGCAAGTGTGGGTTAGAGTAGTACTAGGATGGGTGATGATGTGGATAGAACGAGGACCCATTAGATATTACGATCTAAGAACCCAACGTAAAAGAATAAGCAGCGGATCTCCCCAAATCGAGAATCTAGTTTGATCTTACTTAGAGCGAAAGAACCTCGACCCGTTGGCTATTTATATCAGCCAAGAACCTCGGTATGATGAACGCCACAAGATCTTGCTCAATTGACCTTGATAAGTTCTTGATAAAATGAAAACCTCACAAAGAGAGAATTCAACTCACAAAGCTTTAAGCTTAATTTTCGGATTCAAAAGAGGTTTCCCATTACAAATGATCAAAGGACCTATTTATAGTAGACAAATGACTCTTAAGTACCTACATTAATACCTATCACTAATGTAGTCATTATAAGGCTTTTGTAACTTAAAACTACATTAAAATCAAATTATATGCTTTTGTAACTTAAAACTACATTAAAATCAAATTATATGCTTTTGTAACTACTAAGGAATGCATAGAGTCTTGATCATCCCATGGGCTAGATATTAGCCACGAATTTGATGGCCCATGATCATCAAACTATGCCTTCAAGCCCAATTTAGCATTTGTGCACCATATTAAGTGATCTCTAGCCCAATAACATTCACCATTGGGCCTTCTTTGGACTTCTCTTGCACATTTTCTTTAATTTCAGCAACAAGGTTCATCAAGGCCTCTTTAAGCTTCTTAGCCTTTGCTCTTGTAATCGGACCTTCATGCACTATCAAAGGATCCCTCTTCCTTGCATGGTTTTGCATGGGTGGCTCTCCATCAGGTGACCCCCTAGAAAGTCCTCGTGTTGCACCCCTTGTACCGCCACTCTGACTCCCATTTCTTTTCCATTCATTTCATTTACTAAAACATCTTCTTTTAAAATCTCCCTCCCGGCTTTAGTCCTATAGCTCGCAATGTATTGCGTGTGCGATGATACGAGCACTAATGCACTGGATCAAATCAGAATTATGAAGTTAAGCATGTTTGGTTGAGAGTAGTACTAGGATGGGTGACCCCCTGTCAAGTCCTCATGTTGCACCCCTTTTACCACCACTACCACTCCGATTTGTTTTCCATTCCCTTCTTTTAGAAAAACATCTTTTTTTGAATTCTCTCTCCGATTTCCCTCTCTTATGCAGGCATTGTATTCCAGTTGTGATCAGAACAGGACTAATGCACAGTATCAAATCAGAACTTTGAAGCTAAGCAAGTTTGGGTCAGAGTAGTACTAGGATGAGTGATCCCCCTAGGAAGTCCACGTGATGCACCCCTTGTACCGCCACTCTCACTCCCATTTCTTTTCCGTTCATTTCTTTTACTAAAATGTCTTCTTTTAAAATCTCCCTCCTGGCTTTACTCCTGTAGCTCGCAATGTATTTCAGGTGCGATAATACGAGCACTAACGCACTGGATCAAATCAGAATTCTGAGGTTAATCATGTTTGGTTGAGAGTAGTACTAGGATGGGTGACCCCACCCCCTGGCAAGTCCTTATGTTGCACCCCTTTTACCGCCACTCGCAGTCTGATTTCTTTTCCATTCTTTTCTTTTAGCAAAATTTCTTTTTTTGAATTCTCTCTCCGATTTCCCTCTCTTTAGCGCGCATTGTATTCGAATTGTGATCAGAATAGGACTAATGCACCGTATCAAATCAGAACTTCTAAGTTAAGCAAGTTTGGGTTAGAGTAATACTAGGATGGGTGACCCCTTAGAAAGTCCTCGTGCTGCACCCCTTGTACCGCCACTCTCACTCCCATTTCTTTTCCATTCATTTCATTTACTAAAACGTCTTCTTTTAAAATCTCCCTCCGGCATTAGTCCTATAGCTCACAACGTATTGCGGGTTCGATCATACGAGCACTAATACACTAGATCAAATCAGAATTCTGAAGTTAAGCACGTTTGGTTGAGAGTAGTACTAGGATTTGTGACCCCCTGGCAAGTCCTCAGTTTGCACCCCTTTCACCTCCACTCCCACTCCGATTTCTATTCCATTCCCTTCTTTCAGCAAAACATCTTTTTTTGAATTCTCTCTCCGATTTCCCACTCTTATGCAGGCATTGTATTCCAGTTGTGATCAGAACAGGACTAATGCACCGTATCAAATCAAAACTTTGAAGCTAAGCAAGTTTGGGTGAGAGTAGTACTAGGATGAGTGATCCCCTAGGAAGTCCTCGTGATGCACCCCTTGTACCGCCACTCTCACTCCTATTTCTTTTCCATTCATTTCTTTTACTAAAACGTCTTCTTTTAAAACCTCCCTCCTGGCTTTACTCCTGTAGCTCGCAATGTATTTCGGGTGCGATAATACGAGCACTAACGCATTGGATCAAATCAGAATTCTGAAGTGAAGCATGTTTGGTTGAGAGTAGTACTAGGATGGGTGACCACCACCTGGCAAGTCCTCATGTTGCACCCCTTTTACTGCCACTCCCAGTCCGATTTCTTTTCCATTCTTTTCTTTTAGCAAAATTTCTTTTTTTTTGAATTCTCTCTCCGATTTCCCTCTCTTTAGCGCGCATTGTATTCGAATTGTGATCAGAATAGGACTAATGCACCGTATCAAATCAGAACTTCGAAGTTAAGCAAGTTTGGGTTAGAGTAGTACTAGGATGGGTGACCCCATAGAAAGTCCTCGTGTTGCACCCCTCGTACCGCCACTCTCACTCCCATTTCTTTTCCATTCATTTCATTTACTAAAACGTCTTCTTTTAAAATCTCCCTCCGGCATTAGTCCTATAGCTCACAACGTATTGCGGGTTCGATCATACGAGCACTAATACACTAGATCAAATCAAAATTCTGAAGTTAAGCACGTTTGGTTGAGAGTAGTACTAGGATTTGTGACCCCCTGGCAAGTCCTCACTTTGCACCCCTTTCACCTCCACTCCCACTCCGATTTCTATTCCATTCCCTTCTTTCAGCAAAACATCTTTTTTTGAATTCTCTCTCCGATTTCCCTCTCTTATGCAGGCATTGTATTCCAGTTGTGATCAGAACAAGACTAATGAAACGTATCAAATCAGAACTTTGAAGTTAAGCAAGTTTGGGTGAGAGTAGTACTAGGATGAGTGATCCCCTAGGAAGTCCTCGTGATGCACCCCTTGTACCGCCACTCTCACTCCTATTTCTTTTCCATTCATTTCTTTTACTAAAAAGTCTTCTTTTAAAACCTCCCTCCTGGCTTTACTCCTGTAGCTCGCAATGTATTTCGGGTGCGATAATACGAGCACTAACGCATTGGATCAAATCAGAATTCTGAAGTGAAGCATGTTTGGTTGAGAGTAGTACTAGGATGGGTGACCACCCCCTGGCAAGTCCTCATGTTGCACCCCTTTTACTGCCACTCCCAGTCCGATTTCTTTTCCATTCGATTCTTTTAGCAAAATTTCTTTTTTTGAATTCTCTCTCCGATTTCACTCTCTTTAGCGCGCATTGTATTCGAATTGTGATCAGAATAGGACTAATGCATTATATCAAATCAGAACTTCGAAGTTAAGCAAGTTTGGGTTAGAGTAGTACTAGGATGGGTGAACCCCTAGAAAGTCCTCGTGTTGCACCCCTTGTACCGCCACTCTGACTCCCATTTCTTTTCCATTCATTTCATTTACTAAAACATCTTCTTTTAAAATCTCCCTCCCGGCTTTAGTCCTATAGCTCGCAATGTATTGCGTGTGCGATGATACGAGCACTAATGCACTGGATCAAATCAGAATTATGAAGTTAAGCATGTTTGGTTGAGAGTAGTACTAGGATGGGTGACCCCCTGTCAAGTCCTCATGTTGCACCCCTTTTACCGACACTACCACTCCGATTTGTTTTCCATTCCCTTCTTTTAGAAAAACATCTTTTTTTGATTTCTCTCTCCGATTACCCTCTCTTTAGCATGCATTGTATTACAGTTGCGATCAGAACAGGACTAATGCAACGTATCAAATCAGAACTTCGAAGTTAAGCAAGTTTGGGTTAGAGTAGTACTAGGATGTGTGACCTTCTAGGAAGTCCTTGTGTTGTACCCCTTGTACCGCCACTCCCATTCCCATTTCTTTTCCATTTATTTCTTTTACTAAAACGTCTTATTTTAAAATCTCCCTCCAGGCTTTACTCCTATAGCTCGCTATGTATTCCGGGTGTGATCATACCAGCAGTAATGCAATGGATCAAATCAGAATTTTGAAGTTAAGCATGTTTGGTTGAGAGTAGTACTAGGATTTGTGACCCCCTGGCAAGTCCTCATGTTGCACCCCTTTCACCTCCACTCCCACTCCGATTTCTTTTCCATTCCCTTCTTTTAGCAAAACATCTTTTTTTGAATTCTCTCTCCGATTTCCCACTCTTATGCAGGCATTGTATTCCAGTTGTGATCAGAACAGGACTAATGCACCGTATCAAATCAAAACTTTGAAGCTAAGCAAGTTTGGGTGAGAGTAGTACTAGGATGAGTGATCCCCTAGGAAGTCCTCGTGATGCACCCCTTGTACCGCCACTCTCACTCCTATTTCTTTTCCATTCATTTCTTTTACTAAAACGTCTTCTTTTAAAACCTCCCTCCTGGCTTTACTCCTGTAGCTCGCAATGTATTTCGGGTGCGATAATACGAGCACTAACGCATTGGATCAAATCAGAATTCTGAAGTGAAGCATGTTTGGTTGAGAGTAGTACTAGGATGGGTGACCACCCCCTGGCAAGTCCTCATGTTGCACCCCTTTTACTGCCACTCCCAGTCCGATTTCTTTTCCATTCTTTTCTTTTAGCAAAATTTCTTTTTTTTGAATTCTCTCTCCGATTTCCCTCTCTTTAGCGCGCATTGTATTCGAATTGTGATCAGAATAGGACTAATGCACCGTATCAAATCAGAACTTCGAAGTTAAGCAAGTTTGGGTTAGAGTAGTACTAGGATGGGTGACCCCATAGAAAGTCCTCGTGTTGCACCCCTCGTACCGCCACTCTCACTCCCATTTCTTTTCCATTCATTTCATTTACTAAAACGTCTTCTTTTAAAATCTCCCTCCGGCATTAGTCCTATAGCTCACAACGTATTGCGGGTTCGATCATACGAGCACTAATACACTAGATCAAATCAAAATTCTGAAGTTAAGCACGTTTGGTTGAGAGTAGTACTAGGATTTGTGACCCCCTGGCAAGTCCTCACTTTGCACCCCTTTCACCATCACTCCCACTCCGATTTCTATTCCATTCCCTTCTTTCAGCAAAACATCTTTTTTTGAATTCTCTCTCCGATTTCCCTCACTTATGCAGGCATTGTATTCAAGTTGTGATCAGAACAGGACTAATGAAACGTATCAAATCAGAACTTTGAAGTTAAGCAAGTTTGGGTGAGAGTAGTACTAGGATGAGTGATCCCCTAGGAAGTCCTCGTCATGCACCCCTTGTACCGCCACTCTCACTCCTATTTCTTTTCCATTCATTTCTTTTACTAAAACGTCTTCTTTTAAAACCTCCCTCCTAGCTTTACTCCTGTAGCTCGCAATGTATTTCGGGTGCGATAATACGAGCACTAACGCATTGGATCAAATCAGAATTCTGAAGTGAAGCATGTTTGGTTGAGAGTAGTACTAGGATGGGTGACCACCCCCTGGCAAGTCCTCATGTTGCACCCCTTTTACCGCCACTCCCAGTCCGATTTCTTTTCCATTCGTTTCTTTTAGCAAAATTTCTTTTTTTGAATTCTCTCTCCGATTTCACTCTCTTTAGCGCGCATTGTATTCGAATTGTGATCAGAATAGGACTAATGCATTATATCAAATCAGAACTTCGAAGTTAAGCAAGTTTGGGTTAGAGTAGTACTAGGATGGGTGACCCCCTAGAAAGTCCTCGTGTTGCACCCCTTGTACCGTCACTCTCACTCTCATTTCTTTTCCATTCATTTCTTTTACTAAAACATCTTCTTTTAAAATGACTTCTATATCTCGCAATGTATTCCGGGTGCGATCTTACCATCACTAATTCACTGGATCAAATCAGAATTCCGAATTTAAGCATGTTTGGTTGAGAGTAGTATTAAGATAGGTGATCCCTGGGAAGTTCTCTTGTTGAACCCATTGTACCGCCACTCCCACTCCCATTTCTTTTCCACTCCTTTCTTTGAACAAAACGTCTTCTTTTTGAATTCTCCCTCTAATTTCCCTCTCTTTAGTGCGCATTGTATTCCGGGTGTGATCATACCAGCGCAAATTCACTAGATCAAATTAAAACTTAGAAGTTAAGCAAGTTTGAGTAAGAGTAGTAACAAGATAGGTTACCCTCAGGGGAAGTCCTCGTGTTGCACCCTTTGTAACGTCACTCCCACACTTATTTCTTTTCCATTCCTTTCTTTTACGAAAACATCTTGTTTTGAATTCTTTCTCCGATTCTCTCTCCGATTACCCTCTCTTTAGCATGCATTGTCTTCCAATTGCGATCAGAACAGGACTAATGCAACGTATCAAATCAGAAATTCGAAGTTAAGTAAGTTTTGGTTAGAGTAGTACTAGGATGTGTAACCTTCTAGGAAGTCCTCGTGTTGTACCCCTTGTACCGCCACTCCCATTCCCATTTCTTTTCCATTTATTTCTTTTACAAAAACGTCTTCTTTTAAAATCTCCCTCTAGGCTTTACTCCTATAGCTCACTATGTATTCCGGGTGTGATCATACCAGCAGTATTACAATGGATCAAATCAAAATTTTGAAGTTAAGCATGTTTGGTTGAGAGTTGTACTAGGATTTGTCACCCCCTGGCAAGTCCTCATGTTCCACCCCTGTTACCTCCACTCCCACTCCGATTTCTTTTCCATTCCCTTCTTTTAGCAAAACATCTTTTTTTGAATTCTCTCTCCGATTTCCCTCACTTATGCAGGCATTGTATTCAAGTTGTGATCAGAACAGGACTAATGAAACGTATCAAATCAGAACTTTGAAGTTAAGCAAGTTTGGGTGAGAGTAGTACTAGGATGAGTGATCCCCTAGGAAGTCCTCGTCATGCACCCCTTGTACCGCCACTCTCACTCCCATTTCTTTTCCGTTCATTTCTTTTACTAAAACGTCTTCTTTTAAAACCTCCCTCCTGTAGCTCGCAATTTATTTCGGGTGCGATAATACGAGCACTAACGCATTGGATCAAATCAGAATTCTGAAGTTAAGCATGTTTGGTTGAGAGTAGTACTAGGATGGGTGACCACCCCCTGGCAAGTCCTCATGTTGCACCCCTTTTACCGCCACTCCAAGTCCGATTTCTTTTCCATTCCTTTCTTTTAGCAAAACTTCTTTTTTTGAATTCTCTCTCCGATTTCCCTTTCTTTAGCTCGCATTGTATTCGAATTGTGATCAGAATAGGACTAATGCATTGTATCAAATCAGAACTTCGAAGTTAAGCAAGTTTGGGTTAGATTAGTACTAGGTTGGGTGACCCCCTAGAAAGTCCTCGTGTTGCACCCCTTGTACCGCCACTCTCACTCCCATTTCTTTTCCATTCATTTCTTTTACTAAAACGTCTTCTTTTAAAATCTCCCTCCTGGCTTTACTCCTACACCTCACTATGTATTCCAGATTCGATCATACGAGCACTAATGCACTGGATCTAATCAGAATTCTGAAGTTAAGCATGTCTGGTTGAGAGTAGTACTAGGATGGGTGACCCCCTGTCAAGTCCTCATGTTGCATCCCTTTTACCGCCACTCCCACTCCGATTTATTTTCCATTCATTTCTTTTAGCAAAACTTCTTTTTTTGAATTCTCTCTCTGATTTCCCTCTCTTTAGCGCGCATTGTTTTCGAATTCTGATCAGAATAGGACTAATGCACCGTGTCAAATCAGAAATTCGAAGTTAAGCAAGGTTGGGATAGAGTAGTATTGTGATGGGTGACCCCCCTAGAAAGTCCTCGTGTTGCACCCCTTGTACCGCCACTCTCACTCCCATTTCTTTTCTATTCATTTCTTTTACTAAAACGTCTTCTTTTAAAATCTCCCTCATGGCTTTACTCCTATAGCTCGCTATGTATTCCGGGTGCGATCATACGAGCACTAATGCACTGGATCTAATCAGAATTCCGAAGTTAAGCATGTTTGGTTGAGCGTAGTACTAGGATGGGTGACCCCCTGTCAAGTCCTCATGTTGCACCCCTTTTACCGCCACTCCCACTCCGATTTCTTTTACATTCCTTTCTTTTAGCAAAACTTCTTTTTTTGAATTCTCTCTCCGATTTCCCTCTCTTTAGCGCGCATCGTATTCGAATTGTGATCAGAATAGGACTAATGCACCGTATCAAATCAGAACTTCGAAGTTAGGCAAGTTTGGGTTAGAGTAGTACTAGGATGGGTGACCCCCTAGAAAGTCCTCGTGTTGCACCCCTTGTACCGCCACTCTCACTCCCATTTCCTTGCCATTCATTTCATTTACTAAAACGTCTTCTTTTAAAATCTCCCTCCTGGCTTTAGTCCTATAGCTCGCAATGTATAGCGGGTGCGATAATACCAGCACTAATGCACTGGATCAAATCAGAATTCTGAAGGTAAGCATGTTTGGATGAAAGTAGTACTAGGATGGGTGACCCCTGTCAAGTCCTCATGTTACACCCCTTTTACCGCCACTCCCACTCCGATTTCTTTTACATTCCCTTCTTTTAGAAAAACATCTTTTTTTGAATTCTCTCTCCGATTTCCCTCTCTTTAGCATGCATTGTGATACAGTTGCGATATGAACAGGACTAATACAACGTATCAAATCAGAATTTGGAAGTTAAGCAAGTTTACGTTAGAGTAGTACTAGAATGTGTGACCCTCTAGGAAGACCACGTGTTGTACCCCTTGTACAGCCAATCCCATTCCCATTTCTTTTCCATTCATTTCATTTACTAAAATGTTTTCTTTTAAAATCTCCCTCCAGGCACACGATCAAATCAGAATTATGAAGTGAAGCATGTTTGGTTGAGAGGAGTACTAGGATGGGTGACCCCCTGGCAAGTCCTCATGTTGGACCCCTTTTACCACCACTCCCACTCCGATTTCTTTTCCATTCCTTTCTTTTAGCAAAACTTCTTTTTTGAATTCACTCTCTGATTTCCCTCTCTTTAGCGCGCATTGTATTCCAGTTGTGACTAAAATAGGAATAATGCACCGTATCAAATCAGAACTTTGAAGTTAAGCAAGTTTGGGTTAGAGTAGCACTAGGATGGGTGACCCTCTAGGAAGTCCTCGTGTTGCACCCCTTGTGCCGCCACTCACACTCCCAATTTTTTTCCATTCCTTTCTTTTACTAAAACATCTTCTTCTGAATTCTCTCTCCGATTTCATTGTATTTCGGGTGTGATCATACCAGCACAAATGCACTAGATGAAATTACAACACAAAAGTTAAGCATGTTTGGGTAAGAGTAGTATTGAGATAGGTGATTCCCTGGGAAGTTCTCGTGTTATACCCCTTGTACCGCCACTCCCACTCCCACTCCCATTTCTTTTCCACTCCTCTCTTTTAACAAAACGTCTTCTTTTGAATTCTCCCTCTGATTTCCCTCTCTTTAGCGCTCATTGTATTTTGGGTGTGATCATACCAGCGCAAATTCACTAGATCAAATTAAAATTTTGAAGTTAAGCAACTTTGAGTAAGAGTAGTAACAAGATAGGTGATCCTTAGGGGAAGTCCTCGTGTTGCACCCCTTGTACCGCCAATCACACTACCATTTTTTTTCCATTCCTTTCTTTTACTAAAACATCTTCTTCTGAATTCTCTCTCCGATTTCATTATATTTCGGGTGTGATCATACCAGCACAAATGCACTAGATGAAATTAGAACACAGAAGTTAAGCATGTTTGGGTAAGAGTAGTATTGAGATAGGTGATCCCCTGGGAAGTTCTCGTCTTTCACCCCTTGTACCGCCACTCCCACTCCCATTTCTTTTCCACTCCTTTCTTTTAACAAAACGTCTTCTTTGGAATTCTCCCTCTGATTTCCCTCTGTTTAACGCGCATTGTATTTTGGGTGTGATCATACCAGCGCAAATTCACTAGATCAAATTAATACATAGAATTTAAGCAAGTTTGAGTAAGAGTAGTAACAAGATAGGTTACCCTCAGGGGAAGTCCTCGTGTTGCACCCTTTGTAACGTCACTCACACTCTTATTTCTTTTCCATTCCTTTCTTTTACGAAAACATCTTGTTTTAAATTCTTTCTCCGATTTACCTCTCTTTAGCGCGCATTGCATTCTTGTTGTGATCAGAACAGGACTAATGCACCGTATAATCAGAACTTTGAAGTTAAGCAAGTTTGGGTTAGAGTAGTACTAGGATGAGTGACCCCCTAGGAAGTCCTCGTGCTGCACCCCTTGTACCGCCACTCTCACTCCCATTTCTTTTCCATTCATTTCTTTTACTAAAACATCTTCTATTAAAATGACTTCTATATCTCGCAATGTATTCCGGCTGCGATCTTACCAGCACTAATTCACTGGATCAAATCAGAATTCCGAATTTAAGAATGTTTGGTTGAGAGTAGTATTAAGATAGGTGATCCCTGGGAAGTTCTCTTGTTGAACCCATTGTACCGCCACTCCCACTCCCATTTCTTTTCCACTCCTTTCTTTGAACAAAACGTCTTCTTTTTGAATTCTCCCTCTGATTTCCCTCTCTTTAGTGCGCATTGTATTCCGGGTGTGATCATACCAGCGCAAATTCACTAGATCAAATTAAAACTTAGAAGTTAAGCAAGTTTGAGTAAAAGTAGTAACAAGATAGGTTACCCTCAGGGGAAGTCCTCGTGTTACACCCTTTGTAACGTCACTCCCACTCTTATTTCTTTTCCATTCCTTTCTTTTACGAAAATATCTTGTTTTGAATTCTTTCTCCGATTTACCTCGCTTTAGCGCGCATTGTATTCTTATTGTGATCAGAACAGGACTAATGCACCGTATAATCAGAACTTTGAAGTTAAGCAAGTTTGGGTTAGAGTAGTACTAGGATGAGTGACCCCCTAGGAAGTCCTCGTGCTGCACCCCTTGTACCGCCACTCTCACTCCCATTTCTTTTCCATTCATTTCTTTTACTAAAACATCTTCTATTAAAATGACTTCTATATCTCGCAATGTATTCCGGCTGCGATCTTACCAGCACTAATTCACTGGATCAAATCAGAATTCCGAATTTAAGAATGTTTGGTTGAGAGTAGTATTAAGATAGGTGATCCCTGGGAAGTTCTCTTGTTGCACCCCTTGTACCGCCACTCCCACTCCCATTTCTTTTCCACTCCTTTCTTTTAACAAAACGTCTTCTTTGGAATTCTCCCTCTGATTTCCGTTTCTTTAGCGCGCATTGTATTTCGGGTGTGATCATACCAGCGCAAATTCACTAGATCAAATTAAAACTTAGAAGTTAAGCAAGTTTGAGTAAGAGTAGTAACAAGATAGGTTACCCTCAGGGGAAGTCCTCGTGTTGCACCCTTTGTAACGTCACTCCCACTCTTATTTCTTTTCCATTCCTTTCTTTTACGAAAACATCTTGTTTTGAATTCTTTCTCCAATTTCCCTCTCTTTAGCGCGCATTGTATTCTTGTTGTGATCAGAACTGGACTAATGCACCGTATCAAATCAGAACTTTGAAGTTAAGCAAGTTTGGGTTAGAGTAGTACTATGATGGGTGACCCCCTAGAAAGTCCTCGTGTTGCACCCCTTGTACCGCCACTCTCACTCCCATTTCTTTTCCATTCATTTCTTTTACTAAAACGTCTTCTTTTAAAATCTCCCTCTTGGCTTTACTCCTATAGCTCGATATGTATTCCGGGTGCGATCATACGAGCACTAATGCACTGGATCTAATCAGAATTCTGAAGTTAAGCAAGTTTGGTTGAACGTAGTACTAGGATGGGTGACCCCCAGTCAAGTCCTCATGTTGCATCCCTTTTACCGCCACTACCACTCCAATTTCTTTTCCATTCCTTTCTTTTAGCAAAACTTCTTTTTTTGAATTCTCTCTCCGATTTCCCTCTCTTTAGCGCGCATTGTATTCGAATTGTGATCAGAATAGGACTAATGCACCGTATCAAATCAGAACTTCGAAGTTAAGCAAGTTTGGGTTAGATTAGTACTAGGTTGGGTGACCCCCTAGAAAGTCCTCGTGTTGCACCCCTTGTACCGCCACTCTCACTCCCATTTCTTTTCCATTCATTTCTTTTACTAAAACGTCTTCTTTTAAAATCTCCCTCTTGGCTTTACTCCTATAGCTCGCTATGTATTCCGGGTGCGATCATACGAGCACTAATGCACTGGATCTAATCAGAATTCTGAAGTTAAGCAAGTTTGGTTGAACGTAGTACTAGGATGGGTGACCCCCAGTCAAGTCCTCATGTTGCATCCCTTTTACCGCCACTCCCACTCCGATTTCTTTTCCATTCCTTTCTTTTAGCAAAACTTCTTTTTTTGCATTCTCTCTCCGATTTCCCTCTCTTTAGTGCGTATTGTATTCGAATTGTGATCAGAATAGGACTAATGCACCGTATCAAATCAGAACTTCGAAGTTTAGCAAGTTTGGGTTAGATTAGTACTAGATTGGGTGACCCCCTAGAAAGTCCTCGTGTTGCACCCCTTGTACCGCCACTCTCACTCCCATTTCTTTTCCATTCATTTCTTTTACTAAAACGTCTTCTTTTAAAATCTCCCTCCTGGCTTTACTCCTATACCTAACTATGTATTCCAGATTCGATCATACGAGCACTAATGCACTGGATCTAATCAGAATTCAGAAGATAAGCATGTTTGGTTGAGAGTAGTACTAGGATGGGTGACCCCCTGTCAAGTCCTCATGTTGCATCCCTTTGACCTCCACTCCCACTCCGATTTCTTTTCCTTTCATTTCTTTTAGCAAAATTTCTTTTTTTTTGAATTCTCTCTCCGATTTCCCTCTCTTTAGCGCGCATTGTATTCGAATTGTGATCAGAATAGGACTAATGCACCGTATCAAATCAGAACTTCGAAGTTAAGCAAGTTTGGGTTAGATTAGTACTAGGTTGGGTGACCCCCTAGAAAGTCCTCGCTTTGCACCCCTTGTACCGCCACTCACACACCCATTTTTTTTCCTTTCCTTTCTTTTACTAAAACATCTTCTTCTGAATTCTCTCTCCGATTTCATTGTATTTCGGGTGTAATCATACCAGCACAAATGCACTAGATGAAATTAGAACACAGAAGTTAAGCAAGTTTGGGTACGAGTAGTATTGAGATAGGTGATCCCCTGGGAAGTTCTCGTGTTGCACCCCTTGTACCGCCACTCCCACTCCCATTTCTTTTCCACTCCTTTCTTTTAACAAAACGTCTTCTTTGGAATTCTCCCTCTGATTTCCGTTTCTTAAGCGCGCATTGTATTTCGGGTGTGATCATACCAGCGCAAATTCACTAGATCAAATTAAAACTTAGAAGTTAAGCTAGTTTGAGTAAGAGTAGTAACAAGATAGGTTACCCTCAGGGGAAGTCCTCGTGTTGCACCCTTTGTAACGTCACTCCCACTCTTATTTCTTTTCCATTCCTTTCTTTTACGAAAACATCTTGTTTTGAATTCTTTCTCCGATTTCCCTCTCTTTAGCGCGCATTGTATTCTTGTTGTGATCAGAACTGGACTAATGCACATTATCAAATCAGAACTTTGAAGTTAAGCAAGTTTGGGTTAGAGTAGTACTATGATGGGTGACCCCCTAGAAAGTCCTCGTGTTGCACCCCTTGTACCGCCACTCTCACTCCCATTTCTTTTCCATTCATTTCTTTTACTAAAACGTCTTCTTTTAAAATCTCCCTCTTGGCTTTACTCCTATAGCTCGCTATGTATTCCGGGTACGATCATACGAGCACTAATGCACTGGATCTAATCAGAATTCTGAAGTTAAGCAAGTTTGGTTGAACGTAGTACTAGGATGGGTGACCCCCAGTCAAGTCCTCATGTTGCATCCCTTTTACCGCCACTCCCACTCCGATTTCTTTTCCATTCCTTTCTTTTAGCAAAACTTCTTTTTTTGCATTCTCTCTCCGATTTCCCTCTCTTTAGCGCGTATTGTTTTCGAATTGTGATCAGAATAGGACTAATGCACCGTATCAAATCAGAACTTCGAAGTTAAGCAAGTTTGGGTTAGATTAGTACTAGATTGGGTGACCCCCTAGAAAGTCCTCGTGTTGCACCCCTTGTACCGCCACTCTCACTCCCATTTCTTTTCCATTCATTTCTTTTACTAAAACGTCTTCTTTAAAAATCTCCCTCCTGGCTTTACTCCTATACCTAACTATGTATTCCAGATTCGATCATACGAGCACTAATGCACTGGATCTAATCAGAATTCTGAAGATAAGCATGTTTGGTTGAGAGTAGTACTAGGATGGGTGACCCCCAGTCAAGTCCTCATGTTGCATCCCTTTTACCGCCACTCCCACTCCGATTTCTTTTCCATTCCTTTCTTTTAGCAAAACTTCTTTTTTTGCATTCTCTCTCCGATTTCCCTCTCTTTAGCGCGTATTGTATTCGAATTCTGATCAGAATAGGACTAATGCACCGTATCAAATCAGAACTTCGAAGTTAAGCAAGTTTGGGTTAGATTAGTACTAGGTTGGGTGACCCCCTAGAAAGTCCTCGTGTTGCACCCCTTGTACCGCCACTCTCACTCCCATTTCTTTTCCATTCATTTCTTTTACTAGAACGTCTTCTTTTAAAACTTCCCTCCTGGCTTTACTCCTATACCTAACTATGTATTCCAGATTCGATCATACGAGCACTAATGCACTGGATCTATTCAGAATTCTGAAGATAAGCATGTTTGGTTGAGAGTAGTACTAGGATGGGTGACCCCCTGTCAAGTCCTCATGTTGCATCCCTTTGACCGCCACTCCCACTCCGATTTCTTTTCCTTTTATTTCTTTTAGCAAAACTTCTTTTTTTGAATTCTCTCTCCGATTTCCCTCTCTTTAGCACGCATTGTATTCTTGTTGTGATCAGAACTGGACTAATGCACCGTATCAAATCAGAACTTCGAAGTTAAGCAAGTTTGGGTTAGATTAGTACTAGATTGGGTGACCCCCTAGAAAGTCCTCGTGTTGCACCCCTTGTACCGCCACTCTCACTCCCATTTCTTTTCCATTCATTTCTTTTACTAGAACGTCTTCTTTTAAAACTTCCCTCCTGGCTTTACTCCTATACCTAACTATGTATTCCAGATTCGATCATACGAGCACTAATGCACTGGATCTATTCAGAATTCTGAAGATAAGCATGTTTGGTTGAGAGTAGTACTAGGATGGGTGACCCCCAGTCAAGTCCTCATGTTGCATCCCTTTTACCGCCACTCCCTCTCCGATTTCTTTTCCATTCCTTTCTTTTAGCAAAACTTCTTTTTTTGCATTCTCTCTCCGATTTCCCTCTCTTTAGCGCGTATTTTATTCGAATTTTGATCAGAATAGGACTAATGCACCGTATCAAATCAGAACTTCGAAGTTAAGCAAGATTGGGTTAGATTAGTACTAGATTGGGTGACCCCTAGAAAGTCCTCGTGTTGCACCCCTTGTACCGCCACTCTCACTCCCATTTCTTTTCCATTCATTTCTTTTACTAAAACGTCTTCTTTTAAAATCTCCCTCCTGGCTTTACTCCTATACCTAACTATGTATTCCAGATTCGATCATACGAGCACTAATGCACTGGATCTAATCAGAATTCTGAAGATAAGCATGTTTGGTTGAGAGTAGTACTAGGATGGGTGACCCCCTGTCAAGTCCTCATGTTGCATCCCTTTGACCTCCACTCCCACTCCGATTTCTTTTCCTTTCATTTCTTTTAGCAAAACTTCTTTTTTTGAATTCTCTCTCTGATTTCCCTCTCTTTAGCGCGCATTGTATTCGAATTGTGATCAGAATAGGACTAATGCACCGTATCAAATCAGAACTTCGAAGTTAAGCAAGTTTGGGTTAGATTAGTACTAGGTTGGGTGACCCCCTAGAAAGTCCTCGCTTTGCACCCCTTGTACCGCCACTCACACACCCATTTTTTTTCCATTCCTTTCTTTTACTAAAAACATCTTCTTCTGAATTCTCTCTCTCCGATTTCATTGTATTTCGGGTGTAATCATACCAGCACAAATGCACTAGACGAAATTAGAACACAGAAGTTAAGCAAGTTTGGGTACGAGTAGTATTGAGATAGGTGATCCCATGGGAAGTTCTCGTGTTGCACCCCTTGTACCGCCACTCCCACTCCCATTTCTTTTCCACTCCTTTCTTTTAACAAAACGTCTTCTTTGGAATTCTCCCTCTGATTTCCGTTTCTTTAGCGCGCATTGTATTTTGGGTGTGATCATACCAGCGCAAATTCACTAGATCAAATTAAAACTTAGAAGTTAAGCTAGTTTGAGTAAGAGTAGTAACAAGATAGGTTACCCTCAGGGGAAGTCCTCGTGTTGCACCCTTTGTAACGTCACTCCCACTCTTATTTCTTTTCCATTCCTTTCTTTTACGAAAACATCTTGTTTTGAATTCTTTCTCCGATTTCCCTCTCTTTAGCGCGCATTGTATTCTTGTTGTGATCAGAACTGGACTAATGCACCGTATCAAATCAGAACTTCGAAGTTAAGCAAGTTTGGGTTAGATTAGTACTAGATTGGGTGACCCCCTAGAAAGTCCTCGTGTTGCACCCCTTGTACCGCCACTCTCACTCCCATTTCTTTTCCATTCATTTCTTTTACTAAAACGTCTTCTTTTAAAATCTCCCTCTTGGCTTTACTCCTATAGCTCGCTATGTATTCCGGGTGCGATCATACGAGCACTAATGCACTGGATCTAATCAGAATTCTGAAGTTAAGCAAGTTTGGTTGAACGTAGTACTAGGATGGGTGACCCCCAGTCAAGTCCTCATGTTGCATCCCTTTTACCGCCACTCCCACTCCGATTTCTTTTCCATTCCTTTCTTTTAGCAAAACTTCTTTTTTTGCATTCTCTCTCCGATTTCCCTCTCTTTAGTGCGTATTGTATTCGAATTGTGATCAGAATAGGACTAATGCACCGTATCAAATCAGAACTTCGAAGTTAAGCAAGTTTGGGTTAGATTAGTACTAGATTGGGTGACCCCCTAGAAAGTCCTCGTGTTGCACCCCTTGTACCGCCACTCTCACTCCCATTTCTTTTCCATTCATTTCTTTTACTAAAACGTCTTCTTTTAAAATCTCCCTCCTGGCTTTACTCCTATACCTAACTATGTATTCCAGATTCGATCATACGAGCACTAATGCACTGGATCTAATCAGAATTCTGAAGATAAGCATGTTTGGTTGAGAGTAGTACTAGGATGGGTGACCCCCTGTCAAGTCCTCATGTTGCATCCCTTTGACCTCCACTCCCACTCCGATTTCTTTTCCTTTCATTTCTTTTAGCAAAACTTCTTTTTTTTTGAATTCTCTCTCCGATTTCCCTCTCTTTAGCGCGCATTGTATTCGAATTGTGATCAGAATAGGACTAATGCACCGTATCAAATCAGAACTTCGAAGTTAAGCAAGTTTGGGTTAGATTAGTACTAGGTTGGGTGACCCCCTAGAAAGTCCTCGCTTTGCACCCCTTGTACCGCCACTCACACACCCATTTTTTTTCCATTCCTTTCTTTTACTAAAACATCTTCTTCTGAATTCTCTCTCCGATTTCATTGTATTTCGGGTGTAATCATACCAGCACAAATGCACTAGACGAAATTAGAACACAGAAGTTAAGCAAGTTTGGGTACGAGTAGTATTGAGATAGGTGATCCCATGGGAAGTTCTCGTGTTGCACCCCTTGTACCGCCACTCCCACTCCCATTTCTTTTCCACTCCTTTCTTTTAACAAAACGTCTTCTTTGGAATTCTCCCTCTGATTTCCGTTTCTTTAGCGCGCATTGTATTTTGGGTGTGATCATACCAGCGCAAATTCACTAGATCAAATTAAAACTTAGAAGTTAAGCTAGTTTGAGTAAGAGTAGTAACAAGATAGGTTACCCTCAGGGGAAGTCCTCGTGTTGCACCCTTTGTAACGTCACTCCCACTCTTATTTCTTTTCCATTCCTTTCTTTTACGAAAACATCTTGTTTTGAATTCTTTCTCCGATTTCCCTCTCTTTAGCGCGCATTGTATTCTTGTTGTGATCAGAACTGGACTAATGCACCGTATCAAATCAGAACTTCGAAGTTAAGCAAGTTTGGGTTAGATTAGTACTAGATTGGGTGACCCCCTAGAAAGTCCTCGTGTTGCACCCCTTGTACCGCCACTCTCACTCCCATTTCTTTTCCATTCATTTCTTTTACTAAAACGTCTTCTTTTAAAATCTCCCTCTTGGCTTTACTCCTATAGCTCGCTATGTATTCCGGGTGCGATCATACGAGCACTAATGCACTGGATCTAATCAGAATTCTGAAGTTAAGCAAGTTTGGTTGAACGTAGTACTAGGATGGGTGACCCCCAGTCAAGTCCTCATGTTGCATCCCTTTTACCGCCACTCCCACTCCGATTTCTTTTCCATTCCTTTCTTTTAGCAAAACTTCTTTTTTTGCATTCTCTCTCCGATTTCCCTCTCTTTAGTGCGTATTGTATTCGAATTGTGATCAGAATAGGACTAATGCACCGTATCAAATCAGAACTTCGAAGTTAAGCAAGTTTGGGTTAGATTAGTACTAGATTGGGTGACCCCCTAAAAAGTCCTCGTGTTGCACCCCTTGTACCGCCACTCTCACTCCCATTTCTTTTCCATTCATTTCTTTTACTAAAACGTCTTCTTTTAAAATCTCCCTCCTGGCTTTACTCCTATACCTAACTATGTATTCCAGATTCGATCATACGAGCACTAATGCACTGGATCTAATCAGAATTCTGAAGATAAGCATGTTTGGTTGAGAGTAGTACTAGGATGGGTGACCCCCTGTCAAGTCCTCATGTTGCATCCCTTTGACCTCCACTCCCACTCCGATTTCTTTTCCTTTCATTTCTTTTAGCAAAACTTCTTTTTTTTTGAATTCTCTCTCCGATTTCCCTCTCTTTTGCGCGCATTGTATTCGAATTGTGATCAGAATAGGACTAATGCACCGTATCAAATCAGAACTTCGAAGTTAAGCAAGTTTGGGTTAGATTAGTACTAGGTTGGGTGACCCCCTAGAAAGTCCTCGCTTTGCACCCCTTGTACCGCCACTCACACACCCATTTTTTTTCCATTCCTTTCTTTTACTAAAACATCTTCTTCTGAATTCTCTCTCCGATTTCATTGTATTTCGGGTGTAATCATACCAGCACAAATGCACTAGACGAAATTAGAACACAGAAGTTAAGCAAGTTTGGGTACGAGTAGTATTGAGATAGGTGATCCCCTGGGAAGTTCTCGTGTTGCACCCCTTGTACCGCCACTCCCACTCCCATTTCTTTTCCACTCCTTTCTTTTAACAAAACGTCTTCTTTGGAATTCTCCCTCTGATTTCCGTTTCTTAAGCGCGCATTGTATTTCGGGTGTGATCATACCAGCGCAAATTCACTAGATCAAATTAAAACTTAGAAGTTAAGCTAGTTTGAGTAAGAGTAGTAACAAGATAGGTTACCCTCAGGGGAAGTCCTCGTGTTGCACCCTTTGTAACGTCACTCCCACTCTTATTTCTTTTCCATTCCTTTCTTTTACGAAAACATCTTGTTTTGAATTCTTTCTCCGATTTCCCTCTCTTTAGCGCGCATTGTATTCTTGTTGTGATCAGAACTGGACTAATGCACCGTATCAAATCAGAACTTTGAAGTTAAGCAAGTTTGGGTTAGAGTAGTACTATGATGGGTGACCCCCTAGAAAGTCCTCGTGTTGGACCCCTTGTACCGCCACTCTCACTCCCATTTCTTTTCCATTCATTTCTTTTACTAAAACGTCTTCTTTTAAAATCTCCCACCTGGCTTTACTCCTATACCTAACTATGTATTCCAGATTCGATCATACGAGCACTAATGCACTGGATCTAATCAGAATTCTGAAGATAAGCATGTTTGGTTGAGAGTAGTACTAGGATGGGTGACCCCCTGTCAAGTCGTAATGTTGCACCCCTTTTACCGCCACTCCCACTCCGATTTCTTTTCCATTCCCTTCTTTTAGAAAAACATCTTTTTTTTGAATTCTCTCTCCGATTTCCCTCTCTTTAGCATGCATTGTATTCCAGTTGCGATCAAAACAGGACTAGTGCAACGTATCAAATCAGAACTTTGAAGTTAAGCAAGTTTGGGTTAGAGTAGTACTAGGATGAGTGACCCTCCAGGAAGTCCTCGCTTTGCACCCCTTGTACCGCCACTCACACACCCATTTTTTTTCCATTCCTTTCTTTTACTAAAACATCTTCTTCTGAATTCTCTCTCCGATTTCATTGTATTTCGGGTGTAATCATACCAGCACAAATGCACTAGACGAAATTAGAACACAAAAGTTAAGCAAGTTTGGGTAAGAGTAGTATTGAGATAGGTGATCCCATGGGAAGTTCTCGTGTTGCACCCCTTGTACCGCCACTCCCACTCCCATTTCTTTTCCACTCTTTCTTTTAACAAAACGTCTTCTTTGGAATTCTCCCTCTGATTTCCGTTTCTTTAGCGCGGATTGTATTTTGGGTGTGATCATACCAGCGCAAATTCACTAGATCAAATTAAAACTTAGAAGTTAAGCTAGTTTGAGTAAGAGTAGTAACAAGATAGGTTACCCTCAGGGGAAGTCCTCGTGTTGCACCCTTTGTAACGTCACTCCCACTCTTATTTCTTTTCCATTCCTTTCTTTTACGAAAACTTTTTTTTTGCATTCTCTCTCCGATTTCCCTCTCTTTAGCGCGTATTGTATTCGAATTGTGATCAGAATAGGACTAATGCACCGTATCAAATCAGAACTTTGAAGTTAAGCAAGTTTGGGTTAGAGTAGTACTATGATGGGTGACCCCCTAGAAAGTCCTCGTGTTGCACCCCTTGTACCGCCACTCTCGCTACCATTTCTTTTCCATTCATTTCTTTTACTAAAACGTCTTCTTTTAAAATCTCCCTCTTGGCTCTACTCCTATAGCTCGCTATGTATTCTGGGTGCGATCATACGAGCACTAATGCACTGGATCTAATCAGAATTCTGAAGTTAAGCAAGTTTGGTTGAACGTAGTACTAGGATGGGTGACCCCCAGTCAAGTCCTCATGTTGCATCCCTTTTACCGCCACTCCCACTCCGATTTCTTTTCCATTCCTTTCTTTTAGCAAAACTTCTTTTTTTGCATTCTCTCTCCGATTTCCCTCTCTTTAGCGCGTATTGTATTCGAATTGTGATCAGAATAGGACTAATGAACCGTATCAAATCAGAACTTCGAAGTTAAGCAAGTTTGGATTAGATTAGTACTAGGTTGGGTGACCCCCTAGAAAGTCCTCGCTTTGCACCCCTTGTACCGCCACTCACACACCCATTTTTTTTCCATTCCTTTCTTTTACTAAAACATCTTCTTCTGAATTCTCTCTCCGATTTCATTGTATTTCGGGTGTAATCATACCAGCACAAATGCACTAGACGAAATTAGAACACAGAAGTTAAGCAAGTTTGGGTACGAGTAGTATTGAGATAGGTGATCCCCTGGGAAGTTCTCGTGTTGCACCCCTTGTACCGCCACTCCCACTCCCATTTCTTTTCCACTCCTTTCTTTTAACAAAACGTCTTCTTTGGAATTCTCCCTCTGATTTCCGTTTCTTTAGCGCGCATTGTATTTTGGGTGTGATCATACCAGCGCAAATTCACTAGATCAAATTAAAACTTAGAAGTTAAGCTAGTTTGAGTAAGAGTAGTAACAAGATAGGTTACCCTCAGGGGAAGTCCTCGTGTTGCACCCTTTGTAACGTCACTCCCACTCTTATTTCTTTTCCATTCCTTTCTTTTACGAAAACATCTTGTTTTGAATTCTTTCTCCGATTTCCCTCTCTTTAGCGCGCATTGTATTCTTGTTGTGATCAGAACTGGACTAATGCACCGTATCAAATCAGAACTTTGAAGTTAAGCAAGTTTGGGTTAGAGTAGTACTATGATGTGTGACCCCCTAGAAAGTCCTCGTGTTGCACCCCTTGTACCGCCACTCTCACTCCCATTTCTTTTCCATTCATTTCTTTTACTAAAGCGTCTTCTTTTAAAATCTCCCTCTTGGCTTTACTCCTATAGCTCGCTATGTATTCCGGGTGCGATCATACGAGCACTAATGCACTGGATCTAATCAGAATTCTGAAGTTAAGCAAGTTTGGTTGAACGTAGTACTAGGATGGGTGACCCCCAGTCAAGTCCTCATGTTGCATCCCTTTTACCGCCACTACCACTCCAATTTCTTTTCCATTCCTTTCTTTTAGCAAAACTTCTTTTTTTGAATTCTCTCTCCGATTTCCCTCTCTTTAGCGCGCATTGTATTCGAATTGTGATCAGAATAGGACTAATGCACCGTATCAAATCAGAACTTCGAAGTTAAGCAAGTTTGGGTTAGATTAGTACTAGGTTGGGTGACCCCCTAGAAAGTCCTCGTGTTGCACCCCTTGTACCGCCACTCTCACTCCCATTTCTTTTCCATTCATTTCTTTTACTAAAACGTCTTCTTTTAAAATCTCCCACCTGGCTTTACTCCTATACCTAACTATGTATTCCAGATTCGATCATACGAGCACTAATGCACTGGATCTAATCAGAATTCTGAAGATAAGCATGTTTGGTTGAGAGTAGTACTAGGATGGGTGACCCCCTGTCAAGTCGTAATGTTGCACCCCTTTTACCGCCACTCCCACTCCGATTTCTTTTCCATTCCCTTCTTTTAGAAAAACATCTTTTTTTTGAATTCTCTCTCCGATTTCCCTCTCTTTAGCATGCATTGTATTCCAGTTGCGATCAAAACAGGACTAGTGCAACGTATCAAATCAGAACTTTGAAGTTAAGCAAGTTTGGGTTAGAGTAGTACTAGGATGAGTGACCCTCCAGGAAGTCCTCGCTTTGCACCCCTTGTACCGCCACTCACACACCCATTTTTTTTCCATTCCTTTCTTTTACTAAAACATCTTCTTCTGAATTCTCTCTCCGATTTCATTGTATTTCGGGTGTAATCATACCAGCACAAATGCACTAGACGAAATTAGAACACAAAAGTTAAGCAAGTTTGGGTAAGAGTAGTATTGAGATAGGTGATCCCCTGGGAAGTTCTCGTGTTGCACCCCTTGTACCGCCACTCCCACTCCCATTTCTTTTCCACTCTTTCTTTTAACAAAACGTCTTCTTTGGAATTCTCCCTCTGATTTCCGTTTCTTTAGCGCGGATTGTATTTTGGGTGTGATCATACCAGCGCAAATTCACTAGATCAAATTAAAACTTAGAAGTTAAGCTAGTTTGAGTAAGAGTAGTAACAAGATAGGTTACCCTCAGGGGAAGTCCTCGTGTTGCACCCTTTGTAACGTCACTCCCACTCTTATTTCTTTTCCATTCCTTTCTTTTACGAAAACTTCTTTTTTTGCATTCTCTCTCCGATTTCCCTCTCTTTAGCGCGTATTGTATTCGAATTGTGATCAGAATAGGACTAATGCACCGTATCAAATCAGAACTTTGAAGTTAAGCAAGTTTGGGTTAGAGTAGTACTATGATGGGTGACCCCCTAGAAAGTCCTCGTGTTGCACCCCTTGTACCGCCACTCTCACTCCCATTTCTTTTCCATTCATTTCTTTTACTAAAACGTCTTCTTTTAAAATCTCCCTCTTGGCTCTACTCCTATAGCTCGCTATGTATTCTGGGTGCGATCATACGAGCACTAATGCACTGGATCTAATCAGAATTCTGAAGTTAAGCAAGTTTGGTTGAACGTAGTACTAGGATGGGTGACCCCCAGTCAAGTCCTCATGTTGCATCCCTTTTACCGCCACTCCCACTCCGATTTCTTTTCCATTCCTTTCTTTTAGCAAAACTTCTTTTTTTGCATTCTCTCTCCGATTTCCCTCTCTTTAGCGCGTATTGTATTCGAATTGTGATCAGAATAGGACTAATGAACCGTATCAAATCAGAACTTCGAAGTTAAGCAAGATTGGGTTAGATTAGTACTAGGTTGGGTGAGCCCCTAGAAAGTCCTCGCTTTGCACCCCTTGTACCGCCACTCACACACCCATTTTTTTTCCATTCCTTTCTTTTACTAAAACATCTTCTTCTGAATTCTCTCTCCGATTTCATTGTATTTCGGGTGTAATCATACCAGCACAAATGCACTAGACGAAATTAGAACACAGAAGTTAAGCAAGTTTGGGTACGAGTAGTATTGAGATAGGTGATCCCCTGGGAAGTTCTCGTGTTGCACCCCTTGTACCGCCACTCCCACTCCCATTTCTTTTCCACTCCTTTCTTTTAACAAAACGTCTTCTTTGGAATTCTCCCTCTGATTTCCGTTTCTTTAGCGCGCATTGTATTTTGGGTGTGATCATACCAGCGCAAATTCACTAGATCAAATTAAAACTTAGAAGTTAAGCTAGTTTGAGTAAGAGTAGTAACAAGATAGGTTACCCTCAGGGGAAGTCCTCGTGTTGCACCCTTTGTAACGTCACTCCCACTCTTATTTCTTTTCCATTCCTTTCTTTTACGAAAACATCTTGTTTTGAATTCTTTCTCCGATTTCCCTCTCTTTAGCGCGCATTGTATTCTTGTTGTGATCAGAACTGGACTAATGCACCGTATCAAATCAGAACTTTGAAGGTAAGCAAGTTTGGGTTAGAGTAGTACTATGATGGGTGACCCCCTAGAAAGTCCTCGTGTTGGACCCCTTGTACCGCCACTCTCACTCCCATTTCTTTTCCATTCATTTCTTTTACTAAAACGTCTTCTTTTAAAATCTCCCTCTTGGCTTTACTCCTATAGCTCGCTATGTATTCCGGGTGCGATCATACGAGCACTAATGCACTGGATCTAATCAGAATTCTGAAGTTAAGCAAGTTTGGTTGAACGTAGTACTAGGATGGGTGACCCCCAGTCAAGTCCTCATGTTGCATCCCTTTTACCGCGACTACCACTCCAATTTCTTTTCCATTCCTTTCTTTTAGCAAAACTTCTTTTTTTGAATTCTCTCTCCGATTTCCCTCTCTTTAGCGCGCATTGTATTCGAATTGTGATCAGAATAGGACTAATGCACCGTATCAAATCAGAACTTCGAAGTTAAGCAAGTTTGGGTTAGATTAGTACTAGGTTGGGTGACCCCCTAGAAAGTCCTCGTGTTGCACCCCTTGTACCGCCACTCTCACTCCCATTTCTTTTCCATTCATTTCTTTTACTAAAACGTCTTCTTTTAAAATCTCCCACCTGGCTTTACTCCTATACCTAACTATGTATTCCAGATTCGATCATACGAGCACTAATGCACCGGATCTAATCAGAATTCTGAAGATAAGCATGTTTGGTTGAGAGTAGTACTAGGATGGGTGACCCCCTGTCAAGTCGTAATGTTGCACCCCTTTTACCGCCACTCCCACTCCGATTTCTTTTCCATTCCCTTCTTTTAGAAAAACATCTTTTTTTTGAATTCTCTCTCCGATTTCCCTCTCTTTAGCATGCATTGTATTCCAGTTGCGATCAAAACAGGACTAGTGCAACGTATCAAATCAGAACTTTGAGGTTAAGCAAGTTTGGGTTAGAGTAGTACTAGGATGAGTGACCCTCCAGGAAGTCCTCGCTTTGCACCCCTTGTACCGCCACTCACACACCCATTTTTTTTCCATTCCTTTCTTTTACTAAAACATCTTCTTCTGAATTCTCTCTCCGATTTCATTGTATTTCGGGTGTAATCGTACCAGCACAAATGCACTAGACGAAATTAGAACACAAAAGTTAAGCAAGTTTGGGTAAGAGTAGTATTGAGATAGGTGATCCCCTGGGAAGTTCTCGTGTTGCACCCCTTGTACCGCCACTCCCACTCCCATTTCTTTTCCACTCTTTCTTTTAACAAAACGTCTTCTTTGGAATTCTCCCTCTGATTTCCGTTTCTTTAGCGCGGATTGTATTTTGGGTGTGATCATACCAGCGCAAATTCACTAGATCAAATTAAAACTTAGAAGTTAAGCTAGTTTGAGTAAGAGTAGTAACAAGATAGGTTACCCTCAGGGGAAGTCCTCGTGTTGCACCCTTTGTAACGTCACTCCCACTCTTATTTCTTTTCCATTCCTTTCTTTTACGAAAACTTCTTTTTTTGCATTCTCTCTCCGATTTCCCTCTCTTTAGCGCGTATTGTATTCGAATTGTGATCAGAATAGGACTAATGCACCGTATCAAATCAGAACTTTGAAGTTAAGCAAGTTTGGGTTAGAGTAGTACTATGATGGGTGACCCCCTAGAAAGTCCTCGTGTTGCACCCCTTGTACCGCCACTCTCACTCCCATTTCTTTTCCATTCATTTCTTTTACTAAAACGTCTTCTTTTAAAATCTCCCTCTTGGCTCTACTCCTATAGCTCGCTATGTATTCCGGGTGCGATCATACGAGCACTAATGCACTGGATCTAATCAGAATTCTGAAGTTAAGCAAGTTTGGTTGAACGTAGTACTAGGATGGGTGACCCCCAGTCAAGTCCTCATGTTGCATCCCTTTTACCGCCACTCCCACTCCGATTTCTTTTCCATTCCTTTCTTTTAGCAAAACTTCTTTTTTTGCATTCTCTCTCCGATTTCCCTCTCTTTAGCGCGTATTGTATTCGAATTGTGATCAGAATAGGACTAATGAACCGTATCAAATCAGAACTTCGAAGTTAAGCAAGTTTGGGTTAGATTAGTACTAGGTTGGGTGACCCCCTAGAATGTCCTCGCTTTGCACCCCTTGTACCGCCACTCACACACCCATTTTTTTTCCATTCCTTTCTTTTACTAAAACATCTTCTTCTGAATTCTCTCTCCGATTTCATTGTATTTCGGGTGTAATCATACCAGCACAAATGCACTAGACGAAATTAGAACACAGAAGTTAAGCAAGTTTGGGTACGAGTAGTATTGAGATAGGTGATCCCCTGGGAAGTTCTCGTGTTGCACCCCTTGTACCGCCACTCCCACTCCCATTTCTTTTCCACTCCTTTCTTTTAACAAAACGTCTTCTTTGGAATTCTCCCTCTGATTTCCGTTTCTTTAGCGCGCATTGTATTTTGGGTGTGATCATACCAGCGCAAATTCACTAGATCAAATTAAAACTTAGAAGTTAAGCTAGTTTGAGTAAGAGTAGTAACAAGATAGGTTACCCTCAGGGGAAGTCCTCGTGTTGCACCCTTTGTAACGTCACTCCCACTCTTATTTCTTTTCTATTCCTTTCTTTTACGAAAACATCTTGTTTTGAATTCTTTCTCCGATTTCCCTCTCTTTAGCGCGCATTGTATTCTTGTTGTGATCAGAACTGGACTAATGCACCGTATCAAATCAGAACTTTGAAGTTAAGCAAGTTTGGGTTAGAGTAGTACTATGATGGGTGACCCCCTAGAAAGTCCTCGTGTTGCACCCCTTGTACCGCCACTCTCACTCCCATTTCTTTTCCATTCATTTCTTTTACTAAAGCGTCTTCTTTTAAAATCTCCCTCTTGGCTTTACTCCTATAGCTCGCTATGTATTCCGGGTGCGATCATACGAGCACTAATGCACTGGATCTAATCAGAATTCTGAAGTTAAGCAAGTTTGGTTGAACGTAGTACTAGGATGGGTGACCCCCAGTCAAGTCCTCATGTTGCATCCCTTTTACCGCCACTCCCACTCCGATTTCTTTTCCATTCCTTTCTTTTAGCAAAACTTCTTTTTTTGCATTCTCTCTCCGATTTCCCTATCTTTAGTGCGTATTGTATTCGAATTGTGATCAGAATAGGACTAATGCACCGTATCAAATCAGAACTTCGAAGTTAAGCAAGTTTGGGTTAGATTAGTACTAGATTGGGTGACCCCCTAGAAAGTCCTCGTGTTGCACCCCTTGTACCGCCACTCTCACTCCCATTTCTTTTCCATTCATTTCTTTTCCTAAAACGTCTTCTTTTAAAATCTCCCTCCTGGCTTTACTCCTATACCTAACTATGTATTCCAGATTCGAGCATACGAGCACTAATGCACTGGATCTAATCAGAATTCTGAAGATAAGCATGTTTGGTTGAGAGTAGTACTAGGATGGGTGACCCCCTGTCAAGTCCTCATGTTGCATCCCTTTGACCTCCACTCCCACTCCGATTTCTTTTCCTTTCATTTCTTTTAGCAAAACTTCTTTTTTTTGAATTCTCTCTCCGATTTCCCTCTCTTTAGCGCGCATTGTATTCGAATTGTGATCAGAATAGGACTAATGCACCGTATCAAATCAGAACTTCGAAGTTAAGCAAGTTTGGGTTAGATTAGTACTAGGTTGGGTGACCCCCTAGAAAGTCCTCGCTTTGCACCCCTTGTACCGCCACTCACACACCCATTTTTTTTCCATTCCTTTCTTTTACTAAAACATCTTCTTCTGAATTCTCTCTCCGATTTCATTGTATTTCGGGTGTAATCATACCAGCACAAATGCACTAGACGAAATTAGAACACAGAAGTTAAGCAAGTTTGGGTACGAGTAGTATTGAGATAGGTGATCCCCTGGGATGTTCTCGTGTTGCACCCCTTGTACCGCCACTCCCACTCCCATTTCTTTTCCAATCCTTTCTTTTAACAAAACGTCTTCTTTGCAATTCTCCCTCTGATTTCCGTTTCTTTAGCGCGCATTGTATTTTGGGTGTGATCATACCAGCGCAAATTCACTAGATCAAATTAAAACTTAGAAGTTAAGCTAGTTTGAGTAAGAGTAGTAACAAGATAGGTTACCCTCAGGGGAAGTCCTCGTGTTGCACCCTTTGTAACGTCACTCCCACTCTTATTTCTTTTCCATTCCTTTCTTTTACGAAAACATCTTGTTTTGAATTCTTTCTCCGATTTCCCTCTCTTTAGCGCGCATTGTATTCTTGTTGTGATCAGAATAGGACTAATGCACCGTATCAAATCAGAACTTTGAAGTTAAGCAAGTTTGGGTTAGAGTAGCACTATGATGGGTGACCCCCTAGAAAGTCCTCGTGTTGCACCCCTTGTACCGCCACTCTCACTCCCATTTCTTTTCCATTCCTTTCTTTTACGAAAACATCTTGTTTTGAATTCTTTCTCCGATTTCCCTCTCTTTAGCGCGCATTGTATTCTTGTTGTGATCAGAACTGGACTAATGCACATTATCAAATCAGAACTTTGAAGTTAAGCAAGTTTGGGTTAGAGTAGTACTATGATGGGTGACCCCCTAGAAAGTCCTCGTGTTGCACCCCTTGTACCGCCACTCTCACTCCCATTTCTTTTCCATTCATTTCTTTTACTAAAACGTCTTCTTTTAAAATCTCCCTCTTGGCTTTACTCCTATAGCTCGCTATGTATTCCGGGTGCGATCATACGAGCACTAATGCACTGGATCTAATCAGAATTCTGAAGTTAAGCAAGTTTGGTTGAACGTAGTACTAGGATGGGTGACCCCCAGTCAAGTCCTCATGTTGCATCCCTTTTACCGCCACTCCCACTCCGATTTCTTTTCCATTCCTTTCTTTTAGCAAAACTTCTTTTTTTGCATTCTCTCTCCGATTTCCCTCTCTTTAGCGCGTATTGTATTCGAATTTTGATCAGAATAGGACTAATGCACCGTATCAAATCAGAACTTCGAAGTTAAGCAAGTTTGGGTTAGATTAGTACTAGGTTGGGTGACCCCCTAGAAAGTCCTCGTGTTGCACCCCTTGTACCGCCACTCTCACTCCCATTTCTTTTCCATTCATTTCTTTTACTAGAACGTCTTCTTTTAAAACTTCCCTCCTGGCTTTACTCCTATACCTAACTATGTATTCCAGATTCGATCATACGAGCACTAATGCACTGGATCTATTCAGAATTCTGAAGATAAGCATGTTTGGTTGAGAGTAGTACTAGGATGGGTGACCCCCTGTCAAGTCCTCATGTTGCATCCCATTGACCGCCACTCCCACGCCGATTTCTTTTCCTTTTATTTCTTTTAGCAAAACTTCTTTTTTTGAATTCTCTCTCCGATTTCCCTCTCTTTAGCACGCATTGTATTCGAATTCTGATCAGAATAGGACTAATGCACCGTATCAACTCAGAATTTCGAAGTTAAGCAAGTTTGGGTTAGAGTAGTACTATGATGGGTGACCCCCTAGAAAGTCCTCGTGTTGCACCCCTTGTACCGCCACTCTCACTCCCATTTCTTTTCCATTCATTTCTTTTACTAAAACGTCTTCTTTTAAAATCTCCCTCCTGGCTTTACTCCTATACCTAACTATGTATTCCAGATTCGATCATACGAGCACTAATGCACTGGATCTAATCAGAATTCTGAAGATAAGCATGTTTGGTTGAGAGTAGTACTTGGATGGGTGACCCCCAGTCAAGTCCTCATGTTGCATCCCTTTTACCGCCACTCCCTCTCCGATTTCTTTTCCATTCCTTTCTTTTAGCAAAACTTCTTTTTTTGCATTCTCTCTCCGATTTCCCTCTCTTTAGCGCGTATTGTATTCGAATTGTGATCAGAATAGGACTAATGCACCGTATCAAATCAGAACTTCGAAGTTAAGCAAGATTGGGTTAGATTAGTACTAGATTGGGTGACCCCTAGAAAGTCCTCGTGTTGCACCCCTTGTACCGCCACTCTCACTCCCATTTCTTTTCCATTCATTTCTTTTACTAAAACGTCTTCTTTTAAAATCTCTCTCCTGGCTTTACTCCTATACCTAACTATGTATTCCAGATTCGATCATACGAGCACTAATGCACTGGATCTAATCAGAATTCTGAAGATAAGCATGTTTGGTTGAGAGTAGTACTAGGATGGGTGACCCCCTGTCAAGTCCTCATGTCGCATTCCTTTGACCTCCACTCCCACTCCGATTTCTTTTCCTTTCATTTCTTTTAGCAAAACTTCTTTTTTTGAATTCTCTCTCCGATTTCCCTCTCTTTAGCGCGCATTGTATTCGAATTGTGATCAGAATAGGACTAATGCACCGTATCAAATCAGAACTTCGAAGTTAAGCAAGTTTGGGTTAGATTAGTACTAGGTTGGGTGACCCCCTAGAAAGTCCTCGCTTTGCACCCCTTGTACCGCCACTCACACACCCATTTTTTTTCCATTCCTTTCTTTTACTAAAACATCTTCTTCTGAATTCTCTCTCCGATTTCATTGTATTTCGGGTGTAATCATACCAGCACAAATGCACTAGACGAAATTAGAACACAGAAGTTAAGCAAGTTTGGGTACGAGTAGTATTGAGATAGGTGATCCCCTGGGAAGTTCTCGTGTTGCACCCCTTGTACCGCCACTCCCACTCCCATTTCTTTTCCACTCCTTTCTTTTAACAAAACGTCTTCTTTGGAATTCTCCCTCTGATTTCCGTTTCTTTAGCGCGCATTGTATTTTGGGTGTGATCATACCAGCGCAAATTCACTAGATCAAATTAAAACTTAGAAGTTAAGCTAGTTTGAGTAAGAGTAGTAACAAGATAGGTTACCCTTAGGGGAAGTCCTCGTGTTGCACCCTTTGTAACGTCACACCCACTCTTATTTCTTTTCCATTCCTTTCTTTTACGAAAACATCTTGTTTTGAATTCTTTCTCCCCGATTTCCCTCTCTTTAGCGCGCATTGTATTCTTGTTGTGATCAGAACTGGACTAATGCACCGTATCAAATCAGAACTTCGAAGTTAAGCAAGTTTGGGTTAGATTAGTACTAGATTGGGTGACCCCCTAGAAAGTCCTCGTGTTGCACCCCTTGTACCGCCACTCTCACTCCCATTTCTTTTCCATTCATTTCTTTTACTAAACGTCTTCTTTTAAAATCTCCCTCCTGGCTTTACTCCTATACCTAACTATGTATTCCAGATTCGATCATACGAGCACTAATGCACTGGATCTAATCAAAATTCTGAAGATAAGCATGTTTGGTTGAGAGTAGTTCTAGGATGGGTGACCCCCTGTCAAGTCCTCATGTTGCATCCCTTTGACCTCCACTCCCACTCCGATTTCTATTCCTTTCATTTCTTTTAGCAAAACTTCTTTTTTTGAATTCTCTCTCCGATTTCCCTCTCTTTAGCGCGCATTGTATTCGAATTGTGATCAGAATAGGACTAATGCACCGTATCAAATCAGAACTTCGAAGTTAAGCAAGTTTGGGTTAGATTAGTACTAGGTTGGGTGACCCCCTAGAAAGTCCTCGCTTTGCACCCCTTGTACCGCCACTCACACACCCATTTTTTTTCCATTCCTTTCTTTTACTAAAACATCTTCTTCTGAATTCTCTCTCCGATTTCATTGTATTTCGGGTGTAATCATACCAGCACAAATGCACTAGACGAAATTAGAACACAGAAGTACCGCCACTCCCACTCCCATTTCTTTTCCGTTCATTTCTTTTACTAAAACCTCTTCTTTTAAAATCTCCCTCCCGGCATTAGTCCTATAGCTCGCAATGTATTGTGGGTGCGATTATACCAGCACTAATGCACTGGATCAAATCAGAATTCTGAAGGTAAGCATGTTTGGTTGAGAGTAGTACTAGGATGGGTGACTCACTGTCAAGTCCTCATGTTGCACCCTTTTTACCGCCACTCCCACTCCGATTTCTTTTCCATTCCCTTCTTTTAGCAAAACATCTTTTTTTAAATCTGTCTCCGATTTCCCTCTCTTTAGCGTGCATTGTATTCCAGTTGCGATCAGAATAGGACTAATGCACCGTATCAAATCAGAATTTTGAAGTTAAGCAAGTTTGTGTTAGAGTAGTACTAGGATGAGTGACCCTCTAGGAAGTACTCGTGTTGCACCCCTTGTAACGCCACTCCCACTCCCATTTCTTTTCCTTTCATTTAATTAACTAAAACGTCTTCTTTTAAAATCTCCCTCAAGGTTTTACTCCTATAGCTCGCAATGTATTCCGGGAGCGATCATACCAGCAGTAATGCACTGGATCAAATCTGAATTATGAAGTTAAGCATGTTGGTTGAGAGTAGTACGAGGATGGGTGACCCCCTGGCAAGTCCTCACGTTGCACCCCTTTTACCGCCACTCCCAGTCAGATTTCTTTTCCATTCCTTTCTTTTAGGAAAACTTCTTTTTTTCAATTCTCTCTCCGATTCCCCTCTTTTTAGCGCGAATTGTATTCCAGTTGTGTTCAGAACAGGACTAATGCACGGTATCAAATCAGAACTTTGAAGTTAAGCAAGTTTGTGTTAAAGTAGTACCAGGATGGGTGACCCCCTAGAAAGTCCTCGTGTTGCACCCCTTGTACCGCCACTCACTCCCATTTCTTTTCCATTCATTTCATTTACTAAAACTTCTTCTTTTAAAATCTCCCTCCCGGCGTTAGTCCTATAGCTCGCAATGTATTGTGGGTGCGATTATACAAGCACTAATGCACTGGATCAAATCAGAATTCTGAAGTTAAGCATGTTTGGTTGAGAGTAGTACTAGGATGGGTGACCCCCTGGCAGTCCTCATGTTGCACCCTTTTTACCGCCACTCCCAGTCAGATTTCTTTTCCATTCCTTTCTTTTAGGAAAACTTCTTTTTTTTGAATTCTCTCTCCGATTCCCCTCTCTTTAGCGCGAATTGTATTCCAATTGCGATCAGAATTGGACTAATGCACCGTATCAAATCAGAATTTTGAAGTTAAGCAAGTTTGGGTTACAGTAGTACTAGGATGAGTGACCCTCTAGGAAGTACTCGTGTTGCACCCCTTGTACCGCCACTCCCACTCCCATTTCTTTTCCTTTCATTTCATTTACTAAAACGTCTTCTTTTAAAATCTCCCTCAAGGCTTTACTCCTATAGCTCGCAATGTATTTCGGGTGCGATCATACCAGCAGTAATGCACTGGATCAAATCTGAATTATGAAGTTAAGCATGTTTGGTTGAGAGTAGTACGATGATGGGTGACCCCCTGGCAAGTCCTCATGTTGCACCCCTTTTACCGCCACTCTCAGTCAGATTTCTTTTCCATTCCTTTCTTTTTAGGAAAACTTCATTTTTTGAATTCTCTCTCCGATTCCCCTCTCTTTAGCTCGAATTGTATTCCAGTTGTGATCAGAACAGGACTAATGCACGGTTTCAAATCAGAACTTTGAAGTTAAGCAAGTTTAGGTTAGAGTAGTAATAGGATGAGTGATCCCCTAGGAAGTCCTCGTGATGCACCCCTTGTACCGTCACTCTCACACCCATTTCTTTTCCGTTCATTTCTTTTACTAAAACGTCTTCTATTAAAATCTCCCCCCTAGCCTTACTCCTGTAGCTCGCAATGTATTGCGGGTGCGATAATACGAGCACTAATGCACTGGATCAAATCAGAATTCTGAAGGTAAGCATGTTTGGTGGAGAGTTGTACTAGGATGGGTGACCCCTTGGCAAGTCCTCATGTTGCACCCGTTTTACCGCCACTCCCAGTCCGATTTCTTTTCCATTCCTTTCTTTTAGCTAAACTTCTTTTTTTGAATTCTCTCTCCGATTTCCCTCTCTTTAGCGCGCATTGTATTCGAATTGTGTTCAGAATAGGACCAATGCACCGTATCAAATCAGAATTTCGAAGTTAAGAATGTTTGGGTTAGAGTAGTACTAGGATGGGTGACCCCCTAGAAAGTCCTCATGTTGCACCCCTTGTACCGCCACTCTCACTCCCATTTCTTTTCCGTTCATTTCTTTTACTAAAACGTCTTCTTGTAAAATCTCCCTCCAGGCTTTACTCCTATAGCTCGCAATATATTCCGGGTGCGATCATACCAGCTGTAATGCACTCGATCAAATCTGAATTATGAAGTTAAGCATGTTTGGTTGAGAGTAGTACGAGGATGGGTGACCCCTTGCAAGTCCTCATGTTGCACCCCTTTTACCGCCACTCCCAGTCAGATTTCTTTTCCATTCTTTTCTTTTAGGAAAACTCCTTTTTTTGAATTCTCTCTCTGATTCTCCTCTTTTTAGCGCGAATTGTATTCCAGTTGTGATTAGAACAAAACTAATGCACGGTATCAAATCAGAACTTTGAAGTTAAGCAAGTTTGGGTTAGAGTAGTACTAGGATGAGTGATCCCCTAGGAAGTCCTCGTGTTGCACCCCTTGTACCGCCACTCTCACTCCCATTTCTTTTCCGTTCATTTCTTTTACTAAAACGTCTTCTTTTAAAATCTCCCTCCTGGCTTTACTCCTGTAGCTCGCAATGTATTGCGGGTGCGATAATACGAGCACTAACGCACTGGATGAAATCAGAATTCTGAAGGTAAGCATGTTTGGTTGAGAGTTGTACTAGGATGGGTGACCCCCTGGCAAGTCCTCATTTTGCACCCGTTTTACCGCCACTCCCAGTCCGATTTCTTTTCCATTCCTTTCTTCTCCGATTTCCCTCTCTTTAGCGCGCATTGTGTTCGAATTGTGATCAGAATAGGACTAATGCACCGTATCAAATCAGAACTTCAAAGTTAAGCAAGTTTGGGTTAGAGTAGTACTAGGATGGGTGACCCCCTAGAAAGTCCTCGTGTTGCACCCCTTGTAGAGCCACTCTCACTCCCATTTCTTTTCCTTTCATTTCATTTAATAAAACGTCTTCTTTTAAAATCTCCCTCCAGGCTTTACTCCTATAGCTCGCAATGTATTACGGGGGCGATCATACCAGCAGTAATGCACTGGATCAAATCTGAATTATGAAGTTAAGCATGTTTGGTTGAGAGTAGTACGAGGATGGGTGACCCCCTGGCAAGTCCTCATGTTGCACCCCTTTTACCGCCACTCCCAGTCAGATTTCTTTTCCATTCCTTTCTTTAAGGAAAACTTCTTTTTTTGAATTCTCTCTCAGATTTCCCTCTCTTTAGCGCGCATTGTATTCGAATTGTGATTAGAATAGGACTAATGCACCGTATCAAATCAGAACTTCGAAGTTAAGCAAGTTTGGGTTAGAGTAGTACTAGGATGGGTGACCCCCTAGAAAGTCCTCGTGTTGCACCCCTTGTACCGCCACTCCCACTGCCATTACTTTACCATCCATTTCATTTACTAAAACGTCTTCTTTTAAAATCTCCCACCCGGCTTTAGTCCTATAGCTCGCAATGTATTGCGGGTGCGATCATACGAGCACTAATGCACTGGATCAAATCAGAATTCTGAAGTTAAGCATGTTTGGTTGAGAGTAGTACTAGGATGGGTGACCCCCTGTCAAGTCCTCATGTTGCACCCCTTTTACCGCCACTACCACTCCGATTTCTTTTCCATTCCTTTCTTTTAGCAAAACTTCTTTTTTTGAATTCTCTCTCCGATTTCCCTCTCATTAGCGCTCATTGTATTCGAATTGTGATCAAAATAGGACTAAGGCACCGTATCAAATCGGAACTTCGAAGTTAAGCAAGTTTGGGTTAGAGTAGTACTAGGATGGGTGACCCCCTAGAAAGTCCTCGTGTTGCACCGCTTGTACCGCCACTCTCACTCCCATTTCTTTTCCATTCATTTCATTTTCTAAAACTTCTTCTTTTAAAACCTCCCGCCCTGCTTTAGTCCTATAGCTCGCAATGTATTGCGGGTGCGATCATACGAGCGCTAATGCACTGGATCAAATCAGAATTTCGAAGTTAAGCATGTTTGGTTGAGAGTAGTACTAGGATGGGTGACCCCCTGTCAAGTCCTCAAGTATCAATTCTTGAATTTCTAAAGTTCCTCTTTGGTTCAACTATTTGGACATTGTTATGGCAGAGGCATTTCTCAAATTTTGATGGAGAATTTTGCATCTCTAATTGAAGGAGAGATTGGATTGCTTTTTGGAGTGGATAAGGAGATGAAGAAGCTTTCCAACACTCTCACCACCATCCAAAATGTGTTGGAAGATGCTGAAGATAAGCAATTATAAAGCAAAGCCATTCAGAATTGGCTAAGCAAGCTTAATGATATTGCCTTTGAGATTGAAGATATCTTGGATGAGTGTGCCACCGAGGCCTCAAGGCATCGTGCCAGATTTAACTTAAAGAAAATCTTGTACAGTCACAAAATTGGAAGAAGGATGAAAGAAGTTGCTGAAAAATTGGTTGCTATTGCAGCTGATCACCAAAGCTTTCATTTGCATGAAAGACAGGTTTACCGAAGTCAAGCGAGAATAATTGGAGACGCGAAACGGGATATTTTGTGAATGAGAGAGATCACATCTATGGAAGGGATGAAGAGAAAGAGAAGATTGTGGATATGTTGGTGAATCAAGTTCAAAACTGTGACCAACTCTATGTGTTGGAGGCCTTGGAAAGACCACTCTTGCCCAATTAGTCTATAATGATGAGAGGGTGAGTCTGCATTTTGACACCAAATTATGGGTTTGTGTTTCTGATAACTTTGATCCGAAGATTTTGGTTGAGGCTATGATAGAATCGGCCATCGGAAGTGCTCCAAATTTGTTGCAGTTGGATGCTCTGCAGTGTCGCCTTCGACAAGTTTTGAATGATCAAAGATACTTGTTGGTCTTTGACGATGTGTGGAATGAAACTCAAGAAGATTGGGCTAAGTTAAGAAGTCTATTGGCATGTGGATCAAAAGGTACTTCAATTGTTGTCACTACACGTCTACAAAAGGTAGTAGATATCATGAGAACAGTTCCAACTCATTACTTGAAAGAGTTATCGGACGAGCATTGTTGATTGTTGTTTAGGCTAAGAGCATTCGGACAAGAGATTGATCAACAACGTCATCCTATGTTGGAAAGTATTGGAAGGCAAATTGTGAAGAAATGTGGTGGTGTTCCTTTGGCAGCTAAGGCTCTTGGAGGCCTTTTGCGATTTAAGAGACAAGAGAAGGATTGGATTCATGTCGAAGAGAGTGAAATTTGGAATCTTGCCCGTCTTGAGATTAAGTTATCAACATCTACCACCTTTAATATGCATGATCTGGTTCACGATCTTGCTCAATCCATCATGGAGAACAAAATTCTTGGACCCGAAACAAAGAAGATGAGCACAAGTTTCTCAAATAGTAAAATACGCCAAGTGGAATTGAGATATGATCCTAGAAGTACAAGAAGTGTACACATTAACCACCATCAAGAACTACACTCGTGTAAGAATTCTAAAACTAGTTGGGGCAAAGATGGAAGAGTTGCCTAGTGCGATATGCAAGTTGAAACATTTGCGTTACTTAGACAGTTTCCTCTTTGGATGACAAAGCTTGAAAACTTAACTCAGATACAAATAGTTGATTGCCCAAATTGTTCACATCTTCCACCATTAGGGGATCTTCGAGTCGTTGTGTCTAAAAAACTACCAGCCATTGAGTACATCAATGTGGAGGATGAGAATTCAGTAGGACTGAAATTCCCATCATTGAAGTATCTGGAATTGGAACATTTACCGAATATAAAAGGGTTGTTCAAGAAGGAAGTTCGAGAAATGATGTTCCCAAATCTTGAGAATGTGAGTACTGAGAGGTGTAAGATGATGATATAACCATTCTTCACTTTCACTCTGTTTTAGCGACATTAGTACGACAACATTCAGTATTCCAAAAGACGCATTGGAAGGCCTCTGTGATCTCAATACATTGAGAATTGAGAATGCATGGCAGCACCATTTGCCAGAGAAATGGTTTCGAGGCCTAAAATCTCTTACAAAGTTGGATTTGTATGAATGCAAAGTAGGGAGTTGTTTTGCGATGGGGTGGCTACGACAGCTCACTGCTCTTGAGGAACTAACAATAGAATGCAGCTCGGAGTTGGGCAAAGCTCTCGAGGAGATACAATACCTCCATCTCCTTAAACGCCTCAGACTCGTTTACGTTGATGAAATGGTATCCCTACCAAAAGAATTGCAGCATATCCCATCACTCCAATCTCTATTTCTAAACTCACTTCACTGACGAATTGGTTGTGTAATCTTAAGTCCTCTCTTATAGAGCTCGGCATTTTCCACTGCCCAAAGGTGCCGTTGCTCTCATCAAGCATCAAAGGCATGACAAATCTGAGGTGCCTCTATATCGACGGATGCCCACAACTGCAAAGACGATGTGAGAAAGAAAAGGGTGGGGATTGGAACTACATTGTTCATATTCCTGAATTGTATATTCCATCTTTTAGAGACTCATAGGAAGGTATGTTATTATTGCTTCATTTATTTCTACCAGGCTGTCCCCAGTTGGACGTCTTGGTGTAGCTATGAGAACTTATGTATCCATTCAGTACTATTTGTTAACCGATGTCTCGCCTTTAAATAACGCAGCTCCTGACTTGTCGTCTTCGTGTACGAGTTCTGAGCTCCAACTCCTTTATAGGCAATTAAATAGATAGTATGAAAATAATGGATGGTGAAGTAGAAACTATGAATTATGAAAACATATGCTACGACATCATCACTATTGACATCAACTGATAACATAAACAAACCAAAGATTTACGAAAGATGAAAATTGTACAACAACTTAACTGTAACAAATATTCATTTACAGTCCCAGCTGATCATCCATCAGAATGATATTTGCATAGGAATTTAACATTCTGTAAATTAAATAACAGAGTGTAGAATAGAAATCAAACATCCATAAATTCACTTGTAAAATGATTGCAACAAAATATGCCATTAAAATCGGGAATCACATCATTTGGTCGCCTTCTCAAACATACGATTGCTTTCACCTTAGCAATCCAAGATCATTTGTTTCACATCCTGCCAATGTTGAAAAAGATCAAATTTTCACTTCAAGAACAACAAAACATTTATACTACCAGAAATTTTGTACTGCAAAATATTTATGAGTCTATCACACTACATGCAAGTGTAAAAATGATATCATCAATCTACATATGACATGAATTAAAATCAACTGAATATAAGATGAAAAACCAAATTGGAAATAGTGGATATTGTTCGTAACTCTTGATATCACTATTTGTACTTTATTTCAACCCTACATAAAATCAAAAAAATTACTAGTATTAAATTTTCTATTTTCTTTATAATAATTCTTCATATCCTATCTTTCCTATTATCACTTATTAGTAATAGAAAGAATTGCAAATATTCATCAAAAACGCATCATAAGAACTTTTGAAGCACATAAACCAAAAAAGTTATCGTTCGAACAATTAAATCATAAAGCTTAAACACTGACCTTGCATGTGATCCTCTCATGAGTTCCATGAAGATTTGATCGACAAGTAGTTTGTGAACTTTTCAGTTTGTAATACACTCTTCTGTATTTCCCTTCCAACTAGAGGATTGCAGTCAATTACTTCACTGCTCTTCGCAAGAAAATTATAATCATATGTGGGACGGAATGTTTTTAAATTGTAGCAATGTTTTATGCAAACTTTCTTAAGAAGTATGGAGCTTGCATATCCCCCTTTCAATATCATTAAATCAAGGTCTTCCATCACAAGACAACAAAGCTTTGGGAACGCACAATCTTCCACTGCCCACTCTGGTCCTTTAAAGGCATTGTTTCGCAGTTTCAGTGCTTCAAGATTTGGCAATGAAGAAATCATTCTCGCTTCTTCCCAAGGATAACCCAACCCACCCAAATACAATTTTTTCAACCTTACTGAGAAAATTGAAAGCGGCACAAGTGGTGCAACACCCTTAAAATTGCAAGTGGGATTTACAATGACATATTTAAGTGATTGTAGTTCTTTGTAATGGGAAATATGATCAAAGCAATAGAAGGGCTCTACTTCATTGGGCATTAACTCAATTTGAATTCCTAGCTTCTTCAAATTAGGGATCCCACTGACAACACCACTAGTGCAACTATTAAAGCTCACACCTGAGAGTGTTGAGAGATTTGGCAAAAACTTACCACCACTATCAGGTAGGTCGA
This sequence comes from Scutellaria baicalensis, assembly GCA_005771605.1. NCBI lineage: Eukaryota > Viridiplantae > Streptophyta > Magnoliopsida > Lamiales > Lamiaceae > Scutellaria > Scutellaria baicalensis. The sequence continues at coordinate 23,415,539 of CM016721.1, forward strand.
CGCCCATTACTTGAAGATGCTTCAATCTTTTCATATCCCATATCTGTACAGGTAAATATGAAATTTCTCCATATTTCACACTCAAATGTTGATGGACCATTAAGTACTGAAGTTTAGAAAGTTTGGCTATTGAAGGAGGGAGACTTCCGTTGCAAGTGAGTGCAAGGTATCTTAACTTAACTAACTCTAGTATCTCTAAAGGGAAGTGATAAAAACGGACGTGAAGAGCATCAAAATTTTTTAGCAACTTTAAACCAAAACATATTGGCACCGGATATTGATGATAGAGACCTAAACACAGAAGAGAATGGGTAGTTAATGTACAATTTTCCTCCATTGACTTGTACACAGCTTTAATACCAAACAAAATGTTGTTGTGGACAGTCAACCTGCTTTGATTTTTAATAACTTCTTTTGAAGCATCTGTATAACTATCTAGAACATGATAAAAATTATCATCTCTAGCTACTCTGTAGCAAAATTGCCACCAGGAAGAATGGAGACCAACTTTTTTTGTTCTTTCAGTTAGATCATCAAACATGATAGTGCTTCTTTGATAGACCATAACGAAACTATGCATAGCTAGACGTTGTAAGATCTCTATACCCGAATCTTCCAAAGTTTGGAAAGAACCTTTTTGGATGATTTTCTCAACAATCCACAAATTGATGAGTTTTGATCTTGGGATCTTGTAATTTTGTGGAAAAACACCCATGTAGAGAAAACCCAATTTCAAATCTTCAGATAAATTGACATAAATTGGATACAGTACCTTTGATATTTCATCGTATGCATCAACAAAAAGTTGATGTTTCTTTTGTGTTGCTACCTGAATCCAGAGTGATTCTTGGGTCTTCGATAGAAGTTTTGCAACTGTGACAATTGTGAGAGGAAGACCATCACATTTCTCCGCTATCATCTTTCCAGCTTTCTCGAGTTCAAGAGGACACGAGTTTTGAGCAAACACCTTGTCACATAAAAGATCCCAACTTTCTTGTTTATCCAGCAAGCGCACTGGTATGAGATGATGAGAAAGAGAGTTATCTTGAATCCTAGTTGTAAGCAAGACCTTACCTCCATCATTATTGTCTGGAAATGAACTTTCGATAAAAGATTGGCATGATCCCAAATCACATACATCATCTAACACAACCAAGTATCTTTTACCCTTTAATTCTTTTCTCAAGTACTCCTCTGTGGTCATATCTCGTGGATCAAGGTCCATTTGAGCTAGTATGGATTGAGTAATTTCTTGTGGTTGAAATCTCATACCTACTGTCACCGAAACACAATGCTCGAACCAATCTAAGACATCCAAATCTTGAAAAAGTTTCTTAGCAAGAGTGGTCTTACCAATACCTGTCATCCCACAGAGTGAGACAACATGATCATCGGCCATGGTGGAAACAACGACTCGTTTGAGTTCACTGTACACATCAGATAATCCGACCATCTCTCCACCCATGTCAACGGGAGCTTCAACTTCATCTTGTACTTTTAGATAATCCTCCTCCACCTCCTTCAATGTGTCTGTCAAGGAACGGGCCACCTGTTTGAATTCCTGAAGATCTCTATATAATTGCTCCAAACCCACAATATATTCGAATTCTAACCCATGTCCATAGATCTTGCGTCCATCGCATTCATCAGATTTATCGAACATCACTTCAGGTTGAGCCAGTAATTTGTCCAAATCGGACCCACGTAATATTCCCCGAAATTGATTCGTTGCTTGTGTGACTCGTTGAAGCTCAACGTTCATCCTCCTCCTGCTCTTCACATCCAATCCTTCCACAAATTCTTGAAAGGGCTTCAACTCCTTGCCTACATATTGTACGATTTCCAAAAAGGAGGGATGATATTTGGATAACCATATACCCGTTTGATTTTTAAGTGTCAAAATTGAGTGGTTTAGAGAAACAACAGCTTCATAAGCCGCCATCGATCCAATTGAATGTTCTTCTTCTCTAAATTCACTTTGCTATTAATACTGAAATTATCAAAGAAGGGGGCTGGAGTGGAGCTTCCAATGAATGAAGATGCAATAGTAATATTATGATTTTTAGTTTAATATACACATTGGTTGATCCGCAAATTAAGGAAAGATAAATTACTTAACCCAACAAGAGCTAGCACATAACAGCTTCATAAGCCGCCATCGATCCAACTGAATTTTCTTCTTCTCTAAATTCACATTGCTATTACTGATATTATCAAAAAAGGGGGCTGCAGTGGAGCTTCCAATGAATGAAGATGCAATAGTAATATTATAATTTTTAGTTTAATAACCACAAATTGGTTGATCCGCAAATTAAGGAATGATAAATTACTTAACCCAACAAGAGCTACCACATGTTGCCAACTACAGCTCAATGTTTAATTTAAAATGAACATTTCATACTACTTTAAATCATTAATTTATTAAACAATATTTTTTGACAAAAACTTATATACCCTTGGGCACATAGGAGCACAAATCTAGGTGTTATATATGTGTTCTTCAGGTGTTATATATATACTCTATATGTGTTATATTTTTTGGTGTTATACATATACTCTATAGGTATCACATTTATATAAGAGTATACATGTGATACCTGAAGAGTATACACATGATACCTGTAGAGTATTATTTAACACCAATATGATGATTAATTTGGGGACACCCTGCCCCCGGGGCACACAATTGTCACTCATATTTTTTATATTTTTATGGGCTTTTTATTTAAATAGCTCAGTCAACATAAATTATTATTTAAGAAGACCATGTTTGTAAACTGGTTGAACTGCTGTAGCTTGCTGCCTCGACTGTGAGACTGAGTATGCGTCCTTGGGGTTGGAATGTTTGAGTTTTCTTCTCTTTTTCTACTCTTCTGAACACTCTTTTCTAATGTTTGGTCTTCCACCTCTTTTTGAGCTCTCTCTTGTGCTCTTTTCTGTTTGCGCATTCTCTCTTCTCTTCTTCTCGAGCTCCCTCTCTTACTTCTCAGTCTTCAGTCTTCTTCTATTTATAGATTAGGAAATCTGCCCATTGAAGGTAGATAGATTTCTATCATTGATAGTGTCGCACTTCTTCTGACACACGCCAGCTTTTCACTTTCCACGTGTCTTCTTCTGATTAGCTCCTCTTCTCTTATCTCTACTGGTAACTTCTTCTTTCTACCGGTAACTTTTGACTTTTTTCCCATGCCTGCTTTGTAGCTTCTTCCTCGCACTTGCTTTGGAGCTTCCTTTCCTGGCTTGCTCCTTCAGGTGGCTTGAGGCTTCTGTAGCATGCTGCTCTGCAGTATGCTTTTGGCATGGTCTCTCAAGTTGCTTCCTGTCTGGTAGCTTGCTGCTTTGTAGTCTGCTTCAGCAAGCTCTCTTCCAGTAGCTTCTTGTAGTCATCAGTATCCTTATTAGTTCACCCGATTCTTTTCACCATTCTCTGCAGTGTCCTTCCTTTGACACTTTCTCTGATCTTTATCTTTCTCCTGTAACTCTGTTGTAGTAACCTCTCATAAGATTGGTTATGCTTGTTAGAGTTACTTTCTTAAGGTTTTGTCTCATCAAAATATACTTAAATGTTTCCAACAATTTTCCTCTCTTTTGATGATGACAAAACATTTACAGAAGATCAAAAGATCATAATCTCTCAAGCACAGAAAGCAGAAGTATGATATATAAATATAAGAGCATACTGTTTTTATTAAATCACTTATGAGTCAAAAAGAAAGGGTACAAGGAATGAGTTTTAAAGAACAGAAGAAATTTTATTTAGAAGTAACATTTACAATACAACGCAGTAAGCAAAGTACAATAAACATCCTATCTAGACTCATTCTTCTTTCTTCATGCTCTTTCTTTTCTTTCTTTTCCTTAGCTTCTTGCTAGCTTCTTCCTCATCTGTGCAGGTTCTTGCTCCCAGCCGATTTTCCTCTTTGATTGTGGAGGAGAGTTGAAAAAGGTGGGGAGGTTGCAAGAAGAAAGAAAGAAAGGAGGTTTATACAAAGGAGAAAGTGAAGAGGCAGAGAAGTCTAGATGCAGTAGCTTACTGCAACCTTTCTTCCTGCACTATCTTCACCAACTCCTGTGTCTGTCCCCTCCTCCTCATTCTCTTGGACATAGAAGAGAGTTCACCCCGTGGACGGGCTTGAATCTTCTCTTCTTCACCTTTGGAAGACTTTAGATCTTCCAAGATCCTTCGCAGTTCTTCCCCCTTTTTGTCATAATCAAAAAGTGAGCTAAAGCTCTGGAGTAACTGGAGAGGGATCCTCCATCTCTACCTCCGGACTCTAAGAGGAGACCTTGTGGAGCAAGTCCTCAAGCACTCTCGGATTTGAGGTGAGGAAGGAATGCTAGAAGATCAAATCTTTTAGGAAGGCTTTGTTTAGCAAGCATTGAGCATAAGGAGTGACTTTTTGTGATTTGAGGGGTGCTTGGTTGATTATTTGCAGAGAATGTGTTATTTAGAAGGAATAAAGAGAATGGTTTCCAACAATCTGGTGCCATGATGTTTAAGGATAAAAGAGATAGGATATATTTTTGAATGAGTATGAAGAATAAGAAGTGCATGTATTTATAGGATTTGAGATACTCCATGTTGCAGTTGGATCTTTAAAGATCTCTTAACTACTTCACCGATTTCCAATAAAGTTGTTAGTAGTTTCCAGCTTTTGCATGAGTTGATTGCTTTTGAATCTCCACCCTTAGATTTTTTTGATCGCACGGCTGAAATCCTTCTAGGGTTCTGAAAAGGTGGTCTATTTCTGGAAAGGTGATCCACTTTTTATGCGTGCACGTTACCATTTTTTTTTCAGTAACTGCTCTGATTTGAGAGTTGTAACCTACAAGTGATCCCTTTATCCAGTGACCTGATAATAAGTCCTGATGTCCAGTAACAAAGCATTCAGAAGATTGTTGTCTAGCATGCTGGTATACAGCGTCCCGTTACCCAGTGATCTAGTATCCAATGTCCTGGTGTCTAGTGTTATGTTGTCAGAACTTTATCTTGTTCCTTGATATCGACGAGTCCTTTCCACCTTTTCTAAAGACTTGAAACAAGATAGGTTACCCTCAGGGGAAGTCCTCGTGTTGCACCCTTTGTAACGTCACTCCCACTCTTATTTCTTTTCCATTCCTTTCTTTTACGAAAACATCTTGTTTTGAATTCTTTCTCCGATTTACCTCTCTTTAGCGCGCATTGTATTCTTATTGTGATCAGAACAGGACTAATGCACCGTATAATCAGAACTTTGAAGTTAAGCAAGTTTGGGTTAGAGTAGTACTAGGATGAGTGACCCCCTAGGAAGTCCTCGTGCTGCACCCCTTGTACCGCCACTCTCACTCCCATTTCTTTTCAATTCATTTCTTTTACTAAAACATCTTCTATTAAAATGACTTCTATATCTCGCAATGTATTCCGGGTGCGATCTTACCAGCACTAATTCACTGGATCAAATCAGAATTCCGAATTTAAGCATGTTTGGTTGAGAGTAGTATTAAGATAGGTGATCCCTGGGAAGTTCTCTTGTTGAACCCATTGTACCGCCACTCCCACTGCCATTTCTTTTCCACTCCTTTCTTTGAACAAAACGTCTTCTTTTTGAATTCTCCCTCTGATTTCCCTCTCTTTAGTGCGCATTGCATTCCGGGTGTGATCATACCAGCGCAAATTCACTAGATCAAATTAAAACTTAGAAGTTAAGCAAGTTTGAGTAAGAGTAGTAACAAGATAGGTGACCCTCAGGGGAAGTCCTCGTGTTGCACCCTTTGTAACGTCACTCCCACTCTTATATCTTTTCCATTCCTTTCTTTTACGAAAACATCTTGTTTTGAATTCTTTCTCCGATTTCCCTCTCTTTAGCTCGCATAATCCAGTTGTGATCAGAACTGGACTAATGCACCGTATCAAAGCAGAACATTGAAGTTAAGCAAGTTTGGGTTAGAGTAGTACTAGGATGAATGATCCCCTACGAAGTCCTCGTGATGCACCCCTTCTACTGCCACTCTCACTCCCATTTCCTTTCCGTTCATTTCTTTTACTAAAACGTCTTCTTTTAAAATCTCACTCCCGAGTTTACTCCTATAGCTCGTAATGTATTCCGGGTGCGATCATATGAGCACTAATGCACTGGATCAAATCAGAATTCTGAAGTTAAGCATGTTTGGTTGAGAGTAGTACTAGGATGGGTGACCCCCTGTCAAGTCCTCATGTGGCACCCTTTTTACCGCCACTCCCACTCCGATTTCTTTTCCATTCCCTTCTTTTAGCAAAAGATCTTTTTTTCAATTCTCTCTCCAATTTCCCTCTCTTTAGAGTGCATTGTATTCCGGTTGCGATCAGAACAGGACTAAAGCAACGTACGAAATCAGAACTTTGAAGTTAAGCAAGTTTGGGTTAGAGTAGTACTAGGACGTGTGACCCTCTAGGAAGTCCTCGTGTTGTACCCCTTGTACCGCCACTCTCACTCCCATTACTTTTCCATTCATTTCTTTTACTGAAACGTCTTCTTTTAAAATCTCCCTCCCGGCTTTACTCCTATAGCTCACAATGTATTCCGGGTGCGATCATACGAGCACTAATGCACTGGATCAAATCTGAATTATGAAGTTAAGCATGTTTGGTTGAGAGTAGTACTAGGATGGGTGACCCCCTGTCAAGTCCTCATGTTGCACCCCTTTTACCGCCACTCCCACTCCGATTTCTTTTCCATTCCCTTCTTTTAGAAAAACATCTTTTTTTTCAATTCTCTCTCCGATTTCCCTCTCTTTAGCATGCATTGTATTCCAGTTGCGATCAAAACAGGACCAGTTGCGATTTCCCTCTCTTTTTGAATTCTCCCTCTGATTTCCCTCTCTTTAGAGTAGTACTAGGATGAGTGACCCTCTAGGAAGTCCTCGCTTTGCACCCCTTGTACCGCCACTCACATAGCCATTTTTTTTCCATTCCTTTCTTTTACTAAAACATCTTCTTCTGAATTCTCTCTCCGATTTCATTGTATTTCGGGTGTAATCATACCAGCACAAATGCACTAGACAAAATTAGAACACAGAAGTTAAGCAAGTTTGGGTAAGAGTAGTATTGAGATAGGTGATCCCCTGGGAAGTTCTCGTGTTGCACCCCTTGTACCGCCACTCCCACTCCCATTTCTTTTCCACACCTTTCTTTTAACAAAACGTCTTCTTTGGAATTCTCCCTCTGATTTCCCTTTCTTTAAATGAAATGAATGGAAAAGAAATGGGAGTGGGAGTGGCGGTAAAAAGGGTGCAACTTGAGGACTTGACAGGCGTCACCCATCCTAGTACTACTCTCAACCAAACATGCTTAACTTCAGAATTCTGATTTGATCCAGTGCATTAGTGCTCGTATGATCGCACCCGCAATACATTGCGAGCTATAGGACTAAAGCCGGAAGGGAGATTTTAAAAGAAGACGTTTTTGTAAAAGAAATGAACGGAAAAGAAATGGGATTGAGAGTGGCGGTACAAGGGGTGCATCATGAGGACTTCCAAGGGGATCACGCATCCTAGTACTACTCTAACCCAAACTTGCTTAACTTCAAAGTTCTGATTTGATACGGTGCATTAGTCCTGTTCTGATCACAACTGGAATACAATGCCTGCATAAGAGAGGGAAATCGGAAAGAGAATTCAAAAAAAGATGTTTTGCTAAAAGAAGGGAATGGAAAAGAAATCAGAGTGGGAGTGGCGATAAAAGGGGTGCAACATGAGGACTTGCCAGGGGGTCACAAATCCTAGTACTACTCTCAACCAAACATGCTTAACTTCACAATTCTGATTTGATCCATTGCATTACAGCTGGTATGATGACACCCGGAATACATAGCGAGCTATAGGAGTAAAGCCTGGAGGGAGATTTTAAAAGAAGACGTTTTAGTAAAAGAAATAAATGGAAAAGAAATGGGAATGGGAGTGGCGGTACAAGGGGTACAACAAGAGGACTTCCTAGAAGGTCACACATCCTAGTACTACTCTAACCCAAACTTGCTTAACTTCGAAGTTCTGATTTGATACGTTGCGTTAGTCCTGTTCTGATCGCAACCGGAATACAATGCGTGCTAAAGTGAGGGAAATCGGAGAGAGAATTCAAAAAAAGAAGTTTTACTAAAAGAAATGAAAGGAAAAGAAATCGGAGTGGGAGTGGCGGTAAAAGGGATGCAACATGAGGACTTGACAGGGGGTCACCCATCCTAGTACTACTCTCAACCAAACATGCTTATCTTCAGAATTCTGATTAGATCCAGTGCATTAGTGCTCGTATGATCGAATCTGGAATATATAGTTAGGTATAGGAGTAAAGCCAGGAGGGAGATTTTAAAAGAAGACGTTTTAGTAAAAGAAATGAATGGAAAAGAAATGGGAGTGAGAGTGGCGGTACATGGGGTGCAACACGAGGACTTTCTAGGGGGTCACCCATCCTAGTACTACTCTAACCCAAACTTGCTTAACTTCGAAGTTCTGATTTGATACGGTTCATTAGACCTATTCTGATCACAATTCGAATACAATGCGCGCTAAAGAGAGGGAAATCGGAGAGAGAATTCAAAAAAAGAAGTTTTGCTAAAAGAAATGAATTGTAAAGAAATTGGAGTGGGAGTGGCGGTAAAAGGGGTGCAACATGAGGACTTCACAGGGGGTCACCCATCCTAGTACTACTCTCAACCAAACATGCTTAACTTCACAATTCTGATTTGATCCATTGCATTACTGCTGGTATGATCACACCTGGAATACATAGCGAGCTATAGGAGTAAAGCCTGTGATGTGGATAGAACGAGGACCCATTAGATATTACGATCTAAGAACCCAACGTAGAAGAATAAGCAGCGGATCTCCCCAAATCGAGAATCTAGTTTGATCTTACTTAGAGCGAAAGAACCTCGACCCGTTGGCTATTTATATCAGCCAAGAACCTCGGTATGATGAACGCCACAAGATCTTGCTCAATTGACCTTGATAAGTTCTTGATAAAATGAAAACCTCACAAAGAGAGAATTCAACTCACGAAGCTATAAGCTTAATTTTCGGATTCAAAAAAAAGGTTGTCCCATTACAAATGATCAAAGGACCTATTTATAGAAGACAAAAGACTCTTAAGTACCTACATTAATACCTATCACTAATGTAGTCATTTTAAGGCTTTTGTAACTTAAAACTACATTAAAATCAAATTATATACTTTTGTAACTACTAAGGAATGCATAGAGTCTTGATCATCCCATGGGCTAGATATTAGCCACGAATTTGATGGCCCATGATCTTCAAACTATGCCTTCAAGCCCAATTTAGCATTTGTGCACCATATTAAGTGATCTCTAGCCCAATAACATTCACCATTGGGCCTTCTTTGGACTTCTCTTGCACATTTTCTTTAATTTCAGCAACAAGGTTCATCAAGGCCTCTTTAAGCTTCTTAGCCTTTGCTCTTGTAATCGGACCTTCATGCACTATCAAAGGATCCCTCTTCCTTGCATGGTTTTGCATGGGTGGCTCTCCATCATTCCCCTCCTCTTCAAAAGGATTCGTCCTCGAATCTGCATCATCAAGATATGGAGATAGATCAGAAACGTTGAAAGTTGCACTTACATTATACTCTCCCGGAAGGTCAAGTTTGTAAGCATTATCATTAATTCGAGCAACCACTTGAAATGGTCCATCTCCTCTTGGCTGCAACTTCGACTTTCTCTTACTTGGAAACCTTTCTTTCCTCAATTGTAACCATACCCAATCTCCGGGTTCAAAGATGACTTGCTTGCGACCCTTATTTGCTTGTTTAACATATTGTTCGGTTCTCTTCTCAATGTTAAGTCTAACTTTTTCATGCAGCTTCTTGATCAGCTCGGCTTTAGCTTTACCATCAAGACTTGAACGCTCTTCAATAGGTATTGGCACAAGATCAAGTGGACTCAGAGGATTGAAACCATAAACAATCTCAAAAGGAGAATGATTAGTAGCAGAATGAACACTTCTATTATATGCAAATTCAGCAAATGTCAAACAATCCTCCAAATTCTTCAAATTCTTTTGAATCAAAATTCTAAGTAATTGAGATAAAGTTCTATTAACAACTTCAGTTTGTCCATCCGTTTGTGGATGACAAGTAGTAGAAAATAAGAGCTTAGTTCCCAATTTACTCCACAATACACGCCAAAAATGACTCAAAAACTTTGCATCTCTATCACTCACAATAGTTCTTGGAATTCCATGCAAACGAACAACTTCCTTAAAGAACAAATCAGCAATATGAGTTGCATCATCACTCTTATGACATGGAATAAAGTGTGCCATTTTCGAAAATCTATCAACCACAACGAAAATAGAATCTTTACCTTTCTTTGTTTTTGGTAAGCCTAAAACAAAGTCCATGGATATGTCTACCCAAGGTTCATTAGGTATAGGTAAAGGTGTGTACAATCCATGTGGCTGCACTCTTGATTTAGCTTGCTTGCAAGTTATGCACTTTGCACAAATGTTTTCAACATCAACTCGCATTTTAGGCCAATAAAAATGATCACACAAGACACGCAAAGTTTTATGTACCCCAAAATGCCCCATTAATCCTCCCCCATGAGCTTCTCTAACAAGTAACTCACGCATAGAACATTTAGGAATGCATAGTTTACTTTCACGAAACAAGTATCCCTCATGCCTATAGAACTTCTCAAATGCAGAATGCTCACAAGCCAAATAAATAGAAGCAAAATCAGAATCATTAGCATACAACCCCTTAATAGATTCAAAACCAAGAAGTTTAGAACTCAAAGTAGAGATTAATGCATACCTCCTAGATAGTGCATCAGCAACAATGTTTTCCTTTCCCTTTTTGTACTTGATCACATATGGAAAAGATTCAATGAATTCCACCCACTTGGCATGCCTCTTACCAAGCTTGCCTTGACCCTTGAGGTACTTGAGAGATTCATGATCAGTATGAATAACAAACTCTCTTGTCCACAAGTAATGCTGCCATGTCTCCAACGTCCTCACTAATGCGTACAACTCCTTGTCGTATGTAGGATAGTTCAACTGAGCGCCCTTCAACTTTTCACTAAAGTATGCAATTGGCTTTCCTTCCTGCATCAAAACAGCTCCTATACCCACTCCCGATGCATCACATTCAATCTCAAACATTTTATCAAAGTTAGGTAATGCAAGAATGGGTGCGGTAGTTAGTTTCTCTTTAAGGAGATCGAAAGCAACTTGTTGTTTTCCTCCCCAATTAAAACCAACTTCTTTTTTAACAATTTCGTTCAATGGTGCTGCTATAGTGCTAAAATCTTTCACAAACCTCCTATAAAAACTAGCAAGTCCATGAAAACTTCTTACTTCAGAAATGTTTTTAGGAATCGTCCAATCTAGAATAGCCTTGACTTTATCCTTCTCCATTTCAATCCCATTAGCACTTACAACAAATCCAAGAAACACAATTTTATCCATGCAAAAAGAACACTTCTTAAGGTTAGCATACAAAGACTCTTTTCTTAAAGTGTCCAAAACAGCAAGCACATGATCAAAATGTTGTTCCATGCTCTTGCTATATATAAGAATGTCATCAAAGTACACAACCACAAACTTCCCAATAATGTCTCGCAAAACAGGACATATTTTGTTTTGAAAGCCGTTTTCCATTCATCTCCTTCTCTTATTCTAATTTGATGATATCCACTCTTTAAATCAATTTTAGAGAAAATGATTGAACCATACAACTCATCAAGCATATCATCTAACCTAGGGATAGGATAGCGATACTTTACCGTAATTTTGTTGATGGCTCGACAATCAGTACACATTCTCCATGTACCATCCTTCTTTGGCACAACAATGACCGGTACCGCACAAGGACTCATGCTCTCTCGAACCTTACCCTTTTCCATCAGCTCCTCCACTTGTCTTTGTATCTCTTTGGTTTCCTCCGGATTAGCTCTATATGCTGGTCTATTTGGAAGTGTTGCTCCCGGGATAAAATCAATTTGATGTTCGATGCCTCTCAAAGGTGGTAAACCATTGGGTTCCTCCTTTGGAAAAACATCTTCGTACTCCTGCAAAAGAGTCGCAAAAGAACTAGGCAAAGAAGAAGTTAGTTCGTTAGTGTTCAAATAAGTTTCTTTATGTATCAACACCAACACACTTCTTTTCTCAACCAAAGCTTTCTTTACTTCACTTCCTTTTGCAAATAAATTCACTCTTTTTGTATCCTCACTTCCTTCCACCTTCTTTTCTCCCTCGGAGAGACTCACATCAGCCCTCTTGTTTTTATCTCCACTCTTTTTTTCTCTCGATTCTTGTCTCTCACTCTCATCATTTTTTTTTCTCTCAATCTCACTAGCTCTCCTAGCTTGAGATAGTTTGAGTTGATCTTCATGAACCTGTTGTGGAGTTAGAGGTACAAGCATGATGGTTTTGTTTTGATGTTTCAACATATATCGATTAAGATATCCATCATAGTTCACTCTTCGATCAAACTGCCACGGTCTGCCCAAAAGTATATGACTAGCATGCATTGGCACCACATCACACATTATTTCATCTTTATAGTTTCCTATAGAGAAGGAAACCAAAACTTGCTTAGTTACCCGCATTTCTCCACATTCATTAAGCCATTGCAGCTTGTACGGATGAGGATGTTTTGAAGTAACTAATTTTAGTTTCTCCACCATTTCAGAACTAGCCACATTAGCACAACTACCTCCATCAATGATTAACATGCATACCCTTCCATTAACCAAACATCTTGTGTGGAATATGTTTTCTCTTTGTTGTTCAGCCTCATCAACCTTGGATTGCATGTTTAGAACTCTTCTCACCACCAAAAGTTCTCCTCTTTCAGGTATTGTCTCCTCAAGTTGCTCATCATCATTTGATTCTTTCTCACTTTCAGATTCAATATCACCATTGTCTCTCAAAACCATCACCCTTTTGTTTGGACAATCAGATGCCATATGCCCACGACCATAGCAACGAAAGCATTTAATATCTCTAGCTCGTGAAGAAGTTGAGATATTACCTTTGCCTTTTTCAGCCTCAGTGAATCTGGTCTTTGGAACCTCATGTTGAGACTTTGAAGTTGCCCCATCATTTGGTTTGGATGCACCTTCCTTGGCTTTGCTTGAGAACTGAAAGTTGTGTGTAGAATTCCTTTGAAATGAACCCTTCTTCTTGAGTTGCTTCTCCACTTTCATGGCTGTATGTACCATGTTGTTGCATAGCTTGAAAGGTGAAAGCATATCCTTGATTTGTAGATGTTTCTTCCATGATATTTTCCTCACAAAACACTCGTGTATACCTCAAAGATATACCTCACAATTCACTCGTGTTTCACTCGTAGGCTTTTACCTCCCCTCTATTAAACTCACACCACTCTAACCTTTTACCACTCAAGTCAAGAACATATAAGGTTTGAACAATGTCCAGCAACGTTCAACAATCCCTTAGTCCTATAATGAAGGAGAATAAGGATCTATTTGTGACTGAAATTTGCAAACTGAATTTTCGATTTTTTTTTTTTTTTAAGATCAATATCTTGCTATGAGGGCAGCAACGAATTGGAAAGAAGATAAATGATCTAGGAGTGTTTTTGTTTTTTTTTTTTTTTACGTAACAAGAAATGAAAAGAAAAAAATAATATTCAGATCAATACCAGATTGCTCTGATACCAAAACTGATGTGGATAGAACGAGGACCCATTAGATATTACGATCTAAGAACCCAACGTAAAAGAATAAGCAGCGGATCTCCCCAATCGAGAATCTAGTTTGATCTTACTTAGAGCGAAAGAACCTCGACCCGTTGGCTATTTATATCAGCCAAGAACCTCGGTATGATGAACGCCACAAGATCTTGCTCAATTGACCTTGATAAGTTCTTGATAAAATGAAAACCTCACAAAGAGAGAATTCAACTCACAAAGCTATAAGCTTAATTTTCGGATTCAAAAAAAGGTTGTCCCATTACAAATGATCAAAGGACCTATTTATAGAAGACAAAAGACTCTTAAGTACCTACATTAATACCTATCACTAATGTAGTCATTATAAGGCTTTTGTAACTTAAAACTATATTAAAATCAAATTATATACTTTTGTAACTACTAAGGAATGCATAGAGTCTTGATCATCCCATGGGCTAGATATTAGCCACGAATTTGATGGCCCATGATCTTCAAACTATGCCCAATTTAGCATTTGTGCACCATATTAAGTGATCTCTAGCCCAATAACATTCACCATTGGGCCTTCTTTGGACTTCTCTTGCACATTTTCTTTAATTTCAGCAACAAGGTTCATCAAGGCCTCTTTAAGCTTCTTAGCCTTTGCTCTTGTAATCGGACCTTCATGCACTATCAAAGGATCCCTCTTCCTTGCATGGTTTTGCATGGGTGGCTCTCCATCAGCCTGGAGGGAGATTTTAAAAGAAGACGTTTTAGTAAAAGAAATAAATGTAAAAGAAATGGGAATGGGAGTGGCGGTACAAGGGGTACAACAAGAGGACTTCCTAGAGGGTCACACATCCTAGTACTACTCTAACCCAAACTTGCTTAACTTCGAAGTTCTGATTTGATACGTTGCGTTAGTCCTGTTCTGATCGCAACCGGAATACAATGCGTGCTAAAGTGAGGGAAATCGGAGAGAGAATTTAAAAAAAGAAGTTTTGCTAAAAGAAATGAAAGGAAAAGAAATCGGAGTGGGAGTGGCGGTAAAAGGGATGCAACATGAGGACTTGACAGGGGGTCACCCATCCTAGTACTACTCTCAACCAAACATGCTTATCTTCAGAATTCTGATTAGATCCAGTGCATTAGTGCTCATATGATCGAATCTGGAATACATAGTTAGGTATAGGAGTAAAGCCAGGAGGGAGATTTTAAAAGAAGACGTTTTAGTAAAAGAAATGAATGGAAAAGAAATGGGAGTGAGAGTGGCGGTACAAGGGGTGCAACACGAGGACTTTCTAGGGGGTCACCCATCCTAGTACTACTCTAACCCAAACTTGCTTAACTTCGAAGTTCTGATTTGATACGGTTCATTAGACCTATTCTGATCACAATTCGAATACAATGCGCGCTAAAGAGAGGGAAATCGGAGAGAGAATTCAAAAAAAGAAGTTTTGCTAAAAGAAATGAATTGTAAAGAAATTGGAGTGGGAGTGGCGGTAAAAGGGGTGCAACATGAGGACTTGACAGGGGGTCACCATCCTAGTACTACTCTCCACCAAACATTCTTAACTTCAGAATTCTGATTAGATCCAATGCATTAGTGCTCGTATGATCGCACACAGAATACATAGCGCGCTATACGAGTAAAGCCAGGAGGGAGATTTTAAAAGAAGAAATTCTTGTAAAAGAAATGAATGGAAAAGAAATGGAAGTGAGAGTGGCGGTACAAGGGGTGCAACACGAGGACTTTCTAGGGGGTCACCCATCCTAGTACTACTCTAACCCAAACTTGCTTAACTTCGAAGTTCTGATTTTATACGGTGCATTAGCCCTATTCTGATCACAATTCGAATACAATGCGCGCTAAAGAGAGGGAAATCGGAGAGAGAATTCAAAAAAAGAAGTTTTGTTAAAAGAAAGGAATGGAAAAGAAATCGGAGTGGGAATGGCGGTAAAAGGGGTGCAACACGAGGACTTGACAGGGTGTCATCCATCCTAGTACTACGTTCAACCAAACATGCTTAACTTCAGAATTCTGATTAAATCCAGGGCACTAGTGCTCGTATGATTGCACTCGGAATACATACCGAGCTATAGGAGTAAAGCCAAGAGGGTGATTTTAAAAGAAGACGTTTTAGTAAAAGAAATGAATGGAAAAGAAATGGGAGTGAGAGTGGCGGTACAAGGGGTGCAACACGAGGACTTTCTAGGGGGTCACCCATCCTAGTACTACTGTAACCCAAACTTGCTTAACTTCGAAATTCTGAGTTGATACGGTGCATTAGTCCTATTCTGATCAGAATTCGAATACAATGCGTGCTAAAGAGAGGGAAATCGGAGAGAGAATTCAAAAAAAGAAGTTTTGCTAAAAGAAATAAAAGGAAAAGAAATCGGAGTGGGAGTGGCGGTCAAAGGGATGCAACATGAGGACTTGACAGGGGGTCACCCATCCTAGTACTACTTTCAACCAAACATGCTTATCTTCAGAATTCTGAATAGATCCAGTGCATTAGTGCTCGTATGATCGAATCTGGAATACATAGTTAGGTATAGGAGTAAAGCCAGGAGGGAGGTTTTAAAAGAAGACGTTCTAGTAAAAGAAATGAATGGAAAAGAAATGGGAGTGAGAGTGGCGGTACAAGGGGTGCAACACGAGGACTTTCTAGGGGGTCGCCCAACCTAGTACTAATCTAACCCAAACTTGCTTAACTTCGAAGTTCTGATTTGATACGGTGCATTAGTCCTATTCAGATCACAATTCGAATACAATACGCGCTAAAGAGAGGGAAATCGGAGAGAGAATGCAAAAAAAGAAGTTTTGCTAAAAGAAAGGAATGGAAAAGAAATCGGAGTGGGACTGGCGGTAAAAGGGATGCAACATGAGGACTTGACTGGGGGTCACCCATCCTAGTACTACGTTCAACCAAACTTGCTTAACTTCAGAATTCTGATTAGATCCAGTGCATTAGTGCTCGTATGATCGCACCCGGAATACATAGCGAGCTATAGAAGTAAAGCCAAGAGGGAGATTTTAAAAGAAGACGTTTTAGTAAAAGAAATGAATGGAAAAGAAATGGGAGTGAGAGTGGCGGCAAAAGGGGTGAAACATGAGGACTTTCTAGGGGTCACCCATCATAGTGCTACTCTAACCCAAACTTGCTTAACTTCAAAGTTCTGATTTGATACCGTGCATTAGTCCAGTTCTGATCACAACAAGAATACAATGCGCGCTAAAGAGAGGGAAATCGGAGAAAGAATTCAAAACAAGATGTTTTCGTAAAAGAAAGGAATGGAAAAGAAATAAGAGTGGGAGTGACGTTACAAAGGGTGCAACACGAGGACTTCCCCTGAGGGTAACCTATCTTGTTACTACTCTTACTCAAACTAGCTTAACTTCTAAGTTTTAATTTGATCTAGTGAATTTGCGCTGGTATGATCACACCCAAAATACAATGCGCGCTAAAGAAACGGAAATCAGAGGGAGAATTGCAAAGAAGACGTTTTGTTAAAAGAAAGGAGTGGAAAAGAAATGGGAGTGGGAGTGGCGGTACAAGGGGTGCAACACGAGAACTTCCCAGGGGATCACCTATCTCAATACTACTCGTACCCAAACTTGCTTAACTTCTGTGTTCTAATTTCGTCTAGTGCATTTGTTCTGGTATGATTACACCCGAAATACAATGAAATCGGAGAGAGAATTCAGAAGAAGATGTTTTAGTAAAAGAAAGGAATGGAAAAAAAATGGGTGTGTGAGTGGCGGTACAAGGGGTGCAAAGCGAGGACTTTCTAGGGGGTCACCCAACCTAGTACTAATCTAACCCAAACTTGCTTAACTTCGAAGTTCTGATTTGATACGGTGCATTAGTCCTATTCTGATCACAATTCGAATACAATGCGCGCTAAAGAGAGGGAAATCGGAGAGAGAATTCAAAAAAAGAAGTTTTGCTAAAAGAAATGAATGGAAAAGAAATCGGAGTGGGAGTGGAGGTCAAAGGGATGCAACATGAGGACTTGACAGGGGGTCACCCATCCTAGTACTACTCTCAACCAAACATGCTTATCTTCAGAATTTTGATTAGATCCAGTGCATTAGTGCTCGTATGATCGAATCTGGAATACATAGTTAGGTATAGGAGTAAAGCCAGGAGGGAGATTTTAAAAGAAGACGTTTTAGTAAAAGAAATGAATGGAAAAGAAATGGGAGTGAGAGTGGCGGTACAAGGGGTGCAACACGAGGACTTTCTAGGGGGTCACCCAATCTAGTACTAATCTAACCCAAACTTGCTTAACTTCGAAGTTCTGATTTGATACGGTGCATTAGTCCAGTTCTGATCACAACAAGAATACAATGCGTGCTAAAGAGAGGGAAATCGGAGAAAGAATTCAAAACAAGATGTTTTCGTAAAAGAAAGGAATGGAAAAGAAATAAGAGTGGGTGTGACGTTACAAAGGGTGCAACACGAGGACTTCCCCTGAGGGTAACCTATCTTGTTACTACTCTTACTCAAACTAGCTTAACTTCTAAGTTTTAATTTGATCTAGTGAATTTGCGCTGGTATGATCACACCCAAAATACAATGCGCGCTAAAGAAACGGAAATCAGAGGGAGAATTCCAAAGAAGACGTTTTGTTAAAAGAAAGGAGTGGAAAAGAAATGGGAGTGGGAGTGGCGGTACAAGGGGTGCAACACGAGAACTTCCCAGGGGATCACCTATCTCAATACTACTCGTACCCAAACTTGCTTAAAAGGGGTGCATCCCGAGGACTTCCTAGGGGATCACTCATCCTAGTACTACTCTAACACAAACTTGCTTAACTTCAAAGTTCTGATTTGATACCGTGCATTAGTCCTGTTCTAAACACAACTGGAATACAATTCGCGCTAAAAAGAGGGGAATCGGAGAGAGAATTCAAAAAAAGAAGTTTTCCTAAAAGAAAGGAATGGAAAAGAAATCTGACTGGGAGTGGAGGTAAAAGGGATGCAACATGAGGACTTGCCAGGGGGTCACCCATTCTCGTACTACTCTCAACCAACATGCTTAACTTCATAATTCAGATTTGATCCAGTGCATTACAGCTGGTATGATCGCACCCGGAATACATTGCGAGCTATAGGAGTAAAGCCTGGAGGGAGATTTTAAAAGAAGACGTTTTAGTAAATGAAATGAAAGGAAAAGAAATGGGAGTGGGAGTGGCGGAACAAGGGGTGCAACACGAGTACTTCCTAGAGGGTCACTCATCCTAGTACTACTCTAACCCAAACTTGCTTAACTACAAAATTCTGATTTGATATAGTGCATTAGTCCTATTCTGATCGCAACTGGAATACAATGCACGCTAAAGAGAGGGAAATCGGAGACAGAATTAAAAAAAAAGATGTCTTGCTAAAAGAAGGGAATGGAAAAGAAATCGGAGTGGGAGTGGCTGTAAAAAGGGTGCAACATGAGGGCTTGACAGGGGGTCACCTATCCTAGTACTACTCTCAACCAAACATGCATAACTTCAGAATTCTGATTTGATCCAGTGCATTAGTGCTCGTATGATCGCACCCGCAATACATTGCGAGCTATAGGACTAAAGCCGGGAGGGAGATTTTAAAAGAAGAAGTTTTAGTAAATGAAATGAATTGAAAAGAAATGGGAGTGAGAGTGGCGGTACAATGGGTGCAACACGAGGACTTTCTAGGGGGTCACCCATCCTGCTACTACTCTAACCCAAACTTTCTTAACTTCGAAGTTCTTATTTGATACGGTGCATTAGTCCTATTCTGATCACAATTCGAATACAATGCGCGCTAAAGAGAGCGAAATCGTAGAGAGAATTTAAAAAAAGAAGTTTAGCTAAAAGAAAGGAATGGAAAAGAAATCGGACTGGGAGTGGCGGTTAAAAAGGGGTGCAACATGAGGACTTGCCAGGGGGTCACCCATCCTAGTACTACTCTCTACCAAACATGCTTACCTTCAGAATTCTGATTTGATCCAGTGCATTACAGCTGGTATGATCGCACCCGGAATACATTGCGAGCTATAGGAGTAAAGCCTGGAGGGAGATTTTAAAAGAAGACGTTTTAGTAAATGAAATGAAAGGAAAAGAAATGGGAGTGGGAGTGGCGGAACAAGGGGTGCAACACGAGTACTTCCTAGAGGGTCACTCATCCTAGTACTACTCTAACCCAAACTTGCTTAACTTCAAAATTCTAATTTGATACAGTGCATTAGTCCTATTCTGATTGCAACTGGAATACAATTCGCGCTAAAAAGAGGGGAATCGGAGAGAGAATTCAAAAAAAGAAGTTTTCCTAAAAGAAAGGAATGGAAAAGAAATCTGACTGGGAGTGGCGGTAAAAGGGGTGCAACATGAGGACTTGCCAGGGGGTCACCCATCCTCGTACTACTCTCAACCAACATGCTTAACTTCATAATTCAGATTTGATCCAGTGCATTACTGCTGGTGTGATCGCTCCCGGAATACATTGCGAGCTATAGGAGTAAAGCCTTGAGGGAGATTTAAAAAGAAGACGTTTTAGTAAATGAAATGAAAGGAAAAGAAATGGGAGTGGGAGTGGCGTTACAAGGGGTGCAACACGAGTACTTCCTAGAGGGTCACTCATCCTAGTACTACTCTAACACAAACTTGCTTAACTTCAAAATTCTGATTTGATACGGTGCATTGGTCCTATTCTGATCGCAACTGGAATACAATGCACGCTAAAGAGAGGGAAATCGGAGACAGATTTAAAAAAAGATGTTTTGCTAAAAGAAGGAATGGAAAAGAAATCTGACTGGGAGTGGCGGTAAAAAGGGTGCAACATGAGGACTTGCCAGGGCGTCACCCATCCTAGTACAACTCTCAACCAAACATGCTTACCTTCAGAATTCTGATTTCATCCAGTGCGTTAGTGCTCGTATTATCGCACCCGCAATACATTGCGAGCTACAGGAGTAAAGCCAGGAGGGAGATTTTAAAAGAAGACGTTTTAGTAAACGAAATGAACGGAAAAGAAGTGGGAGTGAGAGTGGCGGTACAAGGGGTGCAACACGAGGACTTCCTAGGGGATCACTCATCCTAGTACTACTCTAACCCAAACTTGCTTAACTTCAAAGTTCTGATTTGATACCGTGCATTAGTCTTGTTCTGATCACAACTGGAATACGATACGCGCTAAAAAGAGGAGAATCAGAGAGAGAATTCAAGAAAAAGAAGTTTTCCTAAAAGAAAGAAATGGAAAAGAAATTTGACTGGGAGTGGCGGTAAAAGGGGTGCAACATGAGGACTTGCAAGGGGTCACCCATCCTCGTACTACTCTCAACCAAACATGCTTACCTTCAGAATTCTGATTTGATCCAGTGCGTTAGTGCGCGTATTATCGCACCCGCAATACATTGCGAGCTACAGGAGTAAAGCCGGGAGGGAGATTTTAAAAGAAGACGTTTTTAGTAAAAGAAATGAACGGAAAAGAAATGGGAGTGAGAGTGGCGGTACAAGGGGTGCAACACGAAGACTTTCTAGGGGTCACCCATCCTAGTACTACTCTAACCCAAACTTTCTTAACTTCGAAGTTCTGATTTGATACGGTGCATTAGTCCTATTCTGATCACAATTCGAATACAATGCGCGCTAAAGAGAGGGGAATCGGAGAGAGAATTCATAAAAAAAGAAGTTTTCCTAAAAGAAAGGAATGGAAAAGAAATCTGTCTGGGAGTGGCGGTAAAAAGGGTGCAACATGAGGACTTGCCAGGGGGTCACCCATCCTAGTACAACTCTCAACCAAACATGCTTACCTTCAGAATTCTGATTTGATCCAGTGCGTTAGTGCTCGTATTATCGCACCCGCAATACATTGCGAGCTACAGGAGTAAAGCCAGGAGGGAGATTTTAAAAGAAGACGTTTTAGTAAAAGAAATGAACAGAAAAGAAATGGGAGTGAGAGTGGCGGTATAAGGGGTGCATCACGAGGACTTTCTAGGGGATCACTCATCCTATTACTGCTCTAACTTAAACTTGCTTAACTTCAAAGTTCTGATTTGAAACCGTGCATTAGTCCTGTTCTGATCACAACTGGAATACAATTCGAGCTAAAGAGAGGGGAATCGGAGAGAGAATTCAAAAAAAGAAGTTTTCCTAAAAAGAAAGGAATGGAAAAGAAATCTGACTGAGAGTGGCGGTAGAAGGGGTGCAACATGAGGACTTGCCAGGGGGTCACCCATCATCGTACTACTCTCAACCAAACATGCTTAACTTCATAATTCAGATTTGATCCAGTGCATTACTGCTGGTATGATCGCACCCGAAATACATTGCGAGCTATAGTAGTAAAGCCTTGAGGGAGATTTTAAAAGAAGACGTTTTAGTAAATGAAATGAAAGGAAAAGAAATGGGAGTGGGAGTGGCGGTACAAGGGGTGCAACACGAGTACTTTCCTAGAGGGTCACTCATCCTAGTACTACTCTAACCCAAACTTGCTTAACTTCAAAGTTCTGATTTGATACGGTGCATTAGTCCAATTCTGATCGCAATTGGAATACAATTCGCGCTAAAGAGAGGGAATCGGAGAGAGATTCAAAAAAAAGAAGTTTTCCTAAAAGAAAGGAATGGAAAAGAAATCTGACTGGGAGTGGCGGTAAAAAGGGTGCAACATGAGGACTTGCCAGGGGGTCACCCATCCTAGTACTACTCTCAACCAAACATGCTTACCTTCAGAATTCTGATTTGATCCAGTGCATTACAGCTGGTATGATCGCACCCGAAATACATTGCTAGCTATAGGAGTAAAGCCTGGAGGGAGATTTTAAAAGAAGACGTTTTAGTAAATGAAATGAATGGAAAAGAAATGGTAGTGGAGTGGCGGAACAAGGGGTGCAACACGAGGACTTTCTAGAGGGTCACTCATCCTAGTACTACTCTAACCCAAACTTGCTTACTTCAAAGTTCTGATTTGATACGGTGCATTAGTCCTATTCTGATCACAACTTCGAATACAATGCACGCTAATGAGAGGGAAATCGGAGAGAGAATTAAAAAAAAGAAGTTTTGCTAAAAGAAGGAATGGAAAAGAAATCGGAGTGGTAGTGGCGGTAAAAAGGGTGCAACATGAGGACTTGACAGGGGGTCACCTATCCTAGTACTACTCTCAACCAAACATGCTTAACTTCAGAATTCTGATTTGATCCAGTGCATTAGTGCTCGTATGATCGCACCCGCAATACATTGCGAGCTATAGGACTAAAGCCGGGAGGGAGATTTTAAAAGAAGAAGTTTTAGTAAATGAAATGAATGGAAAAGAAATGGGAGTGAGAGTGGCAGGTACAAGGGGTGCAACACGAGGACTTTCTAGGGGGTCACCCATCCTAGTACTACTCTAACCCAAACTTGCTTAACTTCGAAGTTATGATTTGATATGGTGCATTAGTCCTATTCTGATCACAATTCGAATACAATGTACGCTAAAGAGAGGGAAATCGGAGAGAGAATTCGAAAAAAGAAGTTTTGCTAAAAGAAAGGAATGGAAAAGAACCAAACATGCTTAACTTCAGAATTTTGATTTGATCCAGTGCATTAGTGCTCGTATGATCGCACCCGTAATACATTCCGAGCTATTGGACTAACGCCGGGAGGGAGATTTTAAAAGAAGAAGTTTTAGTAAATGAAATGAATGGAAAAGAAATGGGAGTGAGAGTGGCGGTACAATGGGTGCAACACGAGGACTTTCTAGGGGGTCACCCATCCTGGTACTACTGTAACCCAAACTTTCTTAACTTCGAAGTTCTTATTTGATACGGTGCATTAGTCCTATTCTGATCACAATTCGAATACAATGCGCGATAAAGAGAGCGAAATCGTAGAGAGAATTTAAAAAAAGAAGTTTAGCTAAAAGAAAGGAATGGAAAAGAAATCGGACTGGGAGTGGCGGTAAAAGGGGTGCAACATGAGGACTTGCCAGGGGGTCACCCATCCTAGTACTACTCTCAACCAAACATGCTTACCTTCAGAATTCTGATTTGATCCCGTGCGTTAGTGCTCGTATTATCGTACCCGCAATACATTGCGAACTACAGGAGTAAAGCCAGGAGGGAGATTTTAAAAGAAGACATTTTAGTGAAAGAAATGAACGGAAAAGAAATGGGAGTGAGAGTGGCGGTACAAGGGGTGCATCACGAGGACTTCCTAGGGGATCACTCATCCTAGTACTACTCTAACCCAAACTTGCTTAACTTCAAAGTTCTGATTTGATACCGTGCATTAGTCCTGTTCTGAACACAACTGGAATACAATTCGCGCTAAAAAGAGGGGAATCGGAGAGAGAATTCAAAAAAAGAAGTTTTCCTAAAAGAAAGGAATGGAAAAGAAATCTGACTGGGAGTGGCGGTAAAAGGGGTGCAACATGAGGACTTGCCAGGGGGTCACCCATCCTCGTACTACTCTCAACCAACATGCTTAACTTCATAATTCAAATTTGATCCAGTGCATTACTGCTGGTGTGATCGCTCCCGGAATACATTGCGAGCTATAGGAGTAAAGCCTTGAGGGAGATTTAAAAAGAAGACGTTTTAGTAAATGAAATGAAAGGAAAAGAAATGGGAGTGGGAGTGGCGTTACAAGGGGTGCAACACGAGTACTTCCTAGAGGGTCACTCATCCTAGTACTACTCTAACACAAACTTGCTTAACTTCAAAATTCTGATTTGATACGGTGCATTGGTCCTATTCTGATCACAACTGGAATACAATGCACGCTAAAGAGAGGGAAATCGGAGACAGATTTAAAAAAAGATGTTTTGCTAAAAGAAGGGAATGGAAAAGAAATCGGAGTGGGAGTGGCGGTAAAAAGGGTGCAACATGAGGACTTGACAGTGGGTCACCCATCCTAGTACTACTCTCAACCAAACATGCTTACCTTCAGAATTCCGATTTGATCCAGTGCATTAGTGCTGGTATAATCGCACCCACAATACATTGCGAGCTATAGGGCTAATGCCGGGAGGGAGATTTTAAAAGAAGAGGTTTTAGTAAAAGAAATGAACGGAAAAGAAATGGGAGTGGGAGTGGCGGTACAAGGGGTGCATCCCGAGGACTTCTTAGGGGATCACTCATCCTAGTACTACTCTAACACAAACTTGCTTAACTTCAAAGTTCTGATTTGATACCGTGCATTAGTCCTGTTCTGAAAACAACTGGAATACAATTCGCGCTAAAAGGAGGGGAATCGGAGAGAGAATTCAAAAAAAGAAGTTTTCCTAAAAGAAAGGAATGGAAAAGAAATCTAACTGGGAGTGGCGGTAAAAGGGATGCAACATGAGGACTTGCCAGGGGGTCACCCATCCTCGTACTACTCTCAACCAACATGCTTAACTTCATAATTCAGATTTGATCCAGTGCATTACAGCTGGTATGATCGCACCCGGAATACATTGCGAGCTATAGGAGTAAAGCCTGGAGGGAGATTTTAAAAGAAGACGTTTTAGTAGATGAAATGAAAGGAAAAGAAATGGGAGTGGGAGTGGCGGAACAAGGGGTGCAACACGAGTACTTCCTAGAGGGTCACTCATCCTAGTACTACTCTAACCCAAACTTGCTTAACTTCAATATTCTGATTTGATACAGTGCATTAGTCCTATTCTGATCGCAACTGGAATACAATGCACGCTAAAGAGAGGGAAATCGGAGACAGAATTAAAAAAAAAGATGTCTTGCTAAAAGAAGGGAATGGAAAAGAAATCGGAGTGGGAGTGGCTGTAAAAAGGGTGCAACATGAGGGCTTGACAAGGGGTCACCTATCCTAGTACTACTCTCGACCAAACATGCATAACTTCAGAATTCTGATTTGATCCAGTGCATTAGTGCTCGTATGATCGCACCCGCAATACATTGCGAGCTATAGGACTAAAGCCGGGAGGGAGATTTTAAAAGAAGACGTTTTAGTAAATGAAATGAATGGAAAAGAAATGGGAGTGAGAGTGGCGGTACAAGGGGTGCAACACGAGGACTTTCTAGGGGGTCACCCATCCTAGTACTACTCTAACCCAAACTTGCTTAACTTCGAAGTTATGATTTGATATGGTGCATTAGTCCTATTCTGATCACAATTCGAATACAATGTACGCTAAAGAGACGGTAATCGGAGAGAGAATTCGAAAAAAAGAAGTTTTGCTAAAAGAAAGGAATGGAAAAGAAATCGGAGTGGTAGTGGCGGTAAAAGGGGTGCAACATGAGGACTTGACAGGGGGTCACCCATCCTAGTACTACACTCAACCAAACATGCTTAACTTCAGAATTTTGATTTGATCCAGTGCATTAGTGCTCGTATGATCGCACCCGTAATACATTGCGAGCTATAGGACTAACGCCGGGAGGGAGATTTTAAAAGAAGAAGTTTTAGTAAATGAAATGAATGGAAAAGAAATGGGAGTGAGAGTGGCGGTACAATGGGTGCAACACGAGGACTTTCTAGGGGGTCACCCATCCTGCTACTACTCTAACCCAAACTTTCTTAACTTCGAAGTTCTTATTTGATACGGTGCATTAGTCCTATTCTGATCACAATTCGAATACAATGCGTGCTAAAGAGAGCGAAATCGTAGAGAGAATTTAAAAAAAGAAGTTTAGCTAAAAGAAAGGAATGGAAAAGAAATCGGACTGGGAGTGGCGGTTAAAAAGGGGTGCAACATGAGGACTTGCCAGGGGGTCACCCATCCTAGTACTACTCTCAACCAAACATGCTTACCTTCAGAATTCTGATTTGATCCAGTGCATTACAGCTTGTATGATCGCACCCGGAATACATTGCTAGCTATAGGAGTAAAGCCTGGAGGGAGATTTTAAAAGAAGACGTTTTAGTAAATGAAATGAAAGGAAAAGAAATGGGAGTGGGAGTGGCGGAACAAGGGGTGCAACACGAGTACTTCCTAGAGGGTCACTCATCCTAGTACTACTCTAACCCAAACTTGCTTAACTTCAAAATTCTGATTTGATACGGTGCATTAGTCCTATTCTGATCGCAACTGGAATACAATGCACGCTAAAGAGAGGGAAATCGGAGACAAAATTAAAAAAAAAGATGTCTTGCTAAGAGAAGGGAATGGAAAAGAAATCGGAGTGGGAGTGGCTGTAAAAAGGATGCAACATGAGGGCTTGACAGGGGGTCACCTATCCTAGTACTACTCTCAACCAAACAAGCATAACTTCAGAATTCTGATTTGATCCAGTGCATTAGTGCTCGTATGATCGCACCCGCAATACATTGCGAGCTATAGGACTAAAGCCGGGAGGGAGATTTTAAAAGAAGACGTTTTAGTAAATGAAATGAATGGAAAAGAAATGGGAGTGAGAGTGGCAGTACAGGGGTGCAACACGAGGACTTTCTAGGGGGTCACCCATCCTAGTACTACTCTAACCCAAACTTGCTTAACTTCGAAGTTATGATTTGATATGGTGCATTAGTCCTATTCTGATCACAATTCGAATACAATGTACGCTAAAGAGAGGGAAATCGGAGAGAGAATTCGAAAAAAGAAGTTTTGCTAAAAGAAAGGAATGGAAAAGAACCAAACATGCTTAACTTCAGAATTTTGATTTGATCCAGTGCATTAGTGCTCGTATGATCGCACCCGTAATACATTCCGAGCTATAGGACTAACGCCGGGAGGGAGATTTTAAAAGAAGAAGTTTTAGTAAATGAAATGAATGGAAAAGAAATGGGAGTGAGAGTGGCGGTACAATGGGTGCAACACGAGGACTTTCTAGGGGGTCACCCATCCTGGTACTACTGTAACCCAAACTTTCTTAACTTCGAAGTTCTTATTTGATACGGTGCATTAGTCCTATTCTGATCACAATTCGAATACAATGCGCGATAAAGAGAGCGAAATCGTAGAGAGAATTTAAAAAAAGAAGTTTAGCTAAAAGAAAGGAATGGAAAAGAAATCGGACTGGGAGTGGCGGTAAAAGGGGTGCAACATGAGGACTTGCCAGGGGGTCACCCATCCTAGTACTACTCTCAACCAAACATGCTTACCTTCAGAATTCTGATTTGATCCCGTGCGTTAGTGCTCGTATTATCGTACCCGCAATACATTGCGAACTACAGGAGTAAAGCCAGGAGGGAGATTTTAAAAGAAGACATTTTAGTGAAAGAAATGAACGGAAAAGAAATGGGAGTGAGAGTGGCGGTACAAGGGGTGCATCACGAGGACTTCCTAGGGGATCACTCATCCTAGTACTACTCTAACCCAAACTTGCTTAACTTCAAAGTTCTGATTTGATACCGTGCATTAGTCCTGTTCTGAACACAACTGGAATACAATTCGCGCTAAAAAGAGGGGAATCGGAGAGAGAATTCAAAAAAAGAAGTTTTCCTAAAAGAAAGGAATGGAAAAGAAATCTGACTGGGAGTGGCGGTAAAAGGGGTGCAACATGAGGACTTGCCAGGGGGTCACCCATCCTCGTACTACTCTCAACCAACATGCTTAACTTCATAATTCAGATTTGATCCAGTGCATTACTGCTGGTGTGATCGCTCCCGGAATACATTGCGAGCTATAGGAGTAAAGCCTTGAGGGAGATTTAAAAAGAAGACGTTTTAGTAAATGAAATGAAAGGAAAAGAAATGGGAGTGGGAGTGGCGTTACAAGGGGTGCAACACGAGTACTTCCTAGAGGGTCACTCATCCTAGTACTACTCTAACACAAACTTGCTTAACTTCAAAATTCTGATTTGATACGGTGCATTGGTCCTATTCTGATCGCAACTGGAATACAATGCACGCTAAAGAGAGGGAAATCGGAGACAGATTTAAAAAAAGATGTTTTGCTAAAAGAAGGGAATGGAAAAGAAATCGGAGTGGGAGTGGCGGTAAAAAGGGTGCAACATGAGGACTTGACAGTGGGTCACCCATCCTAGTACTACTCTCAACCAAACATGCTTACCTTCAGAATTCTGATTTGATCCAGTGCATTAGTGCTTGTATAATCGCACCCACAATACATTGCGAGCTATAGGACTAACGCCGAGAGGGAGATTTTAAAAGAAGAGGTTTTAGTAAAAGAAATGAACGGAAAAGAAATGGGAGTGGGAGTGGCGGTACAAGGGGTGCATCACGAGGACTTCCTAGGGGATCACTCATCCTAGTACTACTCTAACCCAAACTTGCTTAACTTCAAAGTTCTGATTTGATACCGTGCATTAGTCCTGTTCTGAACACAACTGGAATACAATTCGCGCTAAAAAGAGGGGAATTGGAGAGAGAATTCAAAAAAAAGAAGTTTTCCTAAAAGAAAGGAATGGAAAAGAAATCTGACTGGGAGTGGCGGTAAAAGGGGTGCAACATGAGGACTTACCAGGGGGTCACCCATCCTCGTACTACTCTCAACCAAACATGCTTAACTTCGTAATTCAGATTTGATCCAGTGCATTACTGCTGGTATGATCGCTCCTGGAATACATTGCGAGCTATAGGAGTAATGCCTAGAGGGAGATTTTAAAAGAAGACGTTTTAGTAAATGAAATGAAAGGAAAAGAAATGGGTGTGGGAGTGGCGGTACAAGGAGTGCAACACGAGGACTTTCTAGGGGTCACCCATCCTAGTACTACTCTAACCCAAACTTTCTTAACTTCGAAGTTCTGATTTGATACGGTGCATTAGTCCTATTCTGATCACAATTCGAATACAATGCGTGCTAAAGAGAGCGAAATCGTAGAGAGAATTCAAAACAAGAAGTTTAGCTAAAAGAAAGGAACGGAAAAGAAATCGGACTGGGAGTGGCGGTAAAAGGGGTGCAACATGAGGACTTGCCAGGGGGTCACCCATCCTAGTACTACTCTCAACCAAACATGCTTACCTTCAGAATTCTGATTTGATCCCGTGCGTTAGTGCTCGTATTATCGTACCCGCAATACATTGCGAACTACAGGAGTAAAGCCAGGAGGGAGATTTTAAAAGAAGACGTTTTAGTTAAAGAAATGAACGGAAAAGAAATGGGAGTGAGAGTGGCGGTACAAGGGGTGCATCACGAGGACTTCCTAGGGGATCACTCACCCTAGTACTACTCTAACACAAACTTGCTTAACTTCAAAGTTCTGATTTGATACCGTGCATTAGTCCTGTTCTGAACACAACTGGAATACAATTCGCGCTAAAAAGAGGGGAATCGGAGAGAGAATTCAAAAAAAGAAGTTTTCCTATAAGAAAGGAATGGAAAAGAAATCTGACTGGGAGTGGCGGTAAAAGGGGTGCAACATGAGGACTTGCCAGGAGGTCACCCATACTCGTACTACTCTCAACCAAACATGCTTAACTTCATAATTCAGATTTGATCCAGTGCATTACTGCTGGTATGATCGCTCCTGGAATACATTGCGAGCTATAGTTGTAAAGCCTAGAGGGAGATTTTAAAAGAAGACGTTTTAGTAAATGAAATGAAAGGAAAAGAAATGGGAGTGGGAGTGGTGGTACAAGGGGTGCAACACGAGGACTTTCTAGAGGGTCACCCATCCTAGTACTACTCTAACCCAAACTTTCTTAACTTCGAAGTTCTGATTTGATACGGTGCATTAGTCCTATTATGATCGCAACTGGAATACAATGCACGCTAAAGAGAGGGAAATCGGAGCCAGATTTAAAAAAAAAGATGTTTTGCTAAAAGAAGGGAATGGAAAAGAAATCGGAGTGGGAGTGGCGGTAAAAAGGGTGCAACATGAGGACTTGACAGGGGGTCACCCATCCTAGTACTACTATCAACAAAACATGCTTAACTTCAAAATTCTGATTTGATCCAGTGCATTAGTGCTCGTATGATCGCACCCGCAATACATTGCGAGCTATAGGACTAAAGCCGGGAGGGAGATTTTAAAAGTAGACGTTTTAGTAAATGAATTGAATGGAAAAGAAATGTTAGTTAGTGTGGCGGTACAAGGGGTGCAACACGAGGACTTTCTAGGGGGTCACCCATCCTAGTACTACTCTAACCCAAACTTGCTTTACTTCGAAGTTCTGATTTCATACGGTGCCTTAGTCCTATTTTTATCACAATTCGAATACAATGCGCGCTAATGAGAGGGAAATCGGAGAGAGAATTCAAAAAAAGAAGTTTTGCTAAAAGAAAGGAATGGAAAAGAAATCGGAGTGGTAGTGGCGGTAAAAGGGGTGCAACATGAGGACTTGACAGGGGGTCACCCATCCTAGTACTACTCTCAACCAAACATGCTTAACTTCAGAATTCTGATTTGATCCAGTGCATTAGTGCTCGTATGATCGCACCCGCAATATATTGCGAGCCATAAGACTAAAGCCGGGAGGGAGATTTTAAAAGAAGAAGTTTTAGTAAATGAAATGAATGGAAAAGAAATGGGAGTGAGAGTGGCGGTACATGGGGTGCAACACGAGGACTTTCTAGGGGGTCACCCATCCTAGTACTACTCTAACCCAAACTTGCTTAACTTCAAAATTCTGATTTGATACGATGCATTAGTCCTATTCTAATCGCAACTGGAATACAATGCACGCTAAAGAGAGGGAAATCGGAGACAGAATTAAAAAAAAAGATGTCTTGCTAAAAGAAGGGAATGGAAAAGAAATCGGAGTGGGAGTGTCGGTAAAAAGGGTGCAACATGAGGGCTTGACAGGGGGTCACCCATCCTAGTACTACTATCAACCAAACATGCTTAACTTCAGAATTCTGATTTGATCCCGTGCATTAGTGCTCGTATGATCGCACCCGCAATACATTGCGAGCTATAGGGCTAAAGCCGGGAGGGAGTATTTAAAAGAAGACGTTTTAGTAAATGAAATGAATAGAAAAGAAATAGGAGTGAGAGTGGCGGTACAAGGGGTGCAACACGAGGACTTTCTAGGAGGTCACCCATCCTAGTACTACTCTAACCCAAACTTGCTTAACTTCGAAGTTATGATTAGATACGGTGCATTAGTCCTACTCTGATCACAATTCGAATACAATGTGCACTAAAGAGAGGGAAATCGGAGTGAGAATTCAAAAAAAAAGAAGTTTTGCTAAAAGAAAGGAATGGAAAAGAAATCGGAGTGGTAGTGGCGGTAAAAGGGGTGCAACATGAGGACTTGACAGGGGGTCACCCATCCTAATACTACTCTCAACCAAACATGCTTAACTTCAGAATTCTGATTTGATCCAGTGCATTAGTGCTCGTATGATCGCACCCGCAATACATTGCGAGCTATAGGACTAAAGCCGGGAGGGAGATTTTAAAAGAAGACATTTTAGTAAATGAAATGAATGGAAAACAAATGGGAGTTAGAGTGGCGGTACAAGGGGTGCAACACGGGGACTTTCTAGGGGGTCACCCATCCTTGTACTACTCTAACCCAAACTTGCTTAACTTCGAAGTTCTAATTTGATACGGTGCCTTAGTCCTATTTAGATCACAATTCGAATACAATGCGCGCTAAACAGAGGGAAATCGGAGAGAGAATTCAAAAAAAGATGTTTTGCTAAAAGAAAGGAATGTAAAAGAAATCGGACTGGGAGTGGCGGTAAAATGGGTGCAACATGAGGTCTTGCCAGGGGGTCACCCATCCTAGTACTACTCTCAACCAAACATGCTTATCTTCAGAATTCTGATTTGATCCAGTGCGTTAGTGCTCGTATAATCACACACGCAATACATTGCGAGCTATAGGAGTAAAGCCAGGAGGGAGATTTAAAAAGAAGACGTTTTAGTAAAAGTAATGAAGGGAAAAGAAATGGGAGTGAGAGTGGCGGTACAAGGGGTGCATCACGAGGACTTCCTAGGGGATCACTCATCCTAGTACTACTCCAACCCAAACTTGCTTAACTTCAAAATTCTGATTGGATACGGTGCATTAGTCCTATTCTGATCGCAACTGGAATACAATTCGCGTGATTTGATACCGTGCATTAGTCCTGTTCTGATCACAACTGGAATACAATTCACGCTAAAGAGAGGGGAATCGGAGGGAGAATTAAAAGAAGAAGTTTTCCTAAAAGAGAGGAATGGAAAAGAAATCGGACTGGGAGTGGCAGTAAAAGGGGTGCAACATGAGGACTTGCCAAGGGGTCACCCATCCTCGTACTACTCTCAACCAAACATACTTAACTTCATAATTCTGATTTGATCCAGTGCATTACTGCTGGTATGATCGCACCCGGAATACATTGCGAGCTATAGGAGTAAAGCCTGGAGGGAGATTTTAAAAGAAGACGTTTTAGTAAATGAAATGAAAGGAAATGAAATGGGAGTGGGATTGGCGGTACAAGGGGTGCAACACGATGATTTTCTAGAGGGTCACTCATCCTAGTACTACTCTAACCCAAACTTGCTTAACATCAGAATTCTGATTTGATCCAGTGCATTAGTGCTCGTATGATCGCACCCGCAATACATTGCGAGATATAGGGCTAAAGCCGGGAGGGAGTATTTAAAAGAAGACGTTTTAATAAATGAAATGAATGGAAAAGAAATGGGGGTGAGAGTGGCGGTGCAAGGGGTGCAACACAAGGAATTTCTAGGTTGTCACCCATCCTAGTACTACTCTAACCCAAACTTGCTTAACTTCGAAGTTCTGATTTGATACGGTGCATTAGTCCTATTCTGATCGCAACTGGAATACAATGTGCGCTAAAGAGGGGGAAATCGGAGAGAGAATTCAAAAAAAAAGATGTTTTGCTAAAAGAGGGGAATGGAAAAGAAATCGGAGTGGGAGTGGCGGTAAAAGGGGTGCAACATGAGGACTTGACAGGGGGTCACCCATCCTAGTACTACACTCAACCAAACATGCTTAACTTAAGAATTCTGATTTGATCCAGTGCATTAGTGCTCGTATGATCGCACCCGCAATACATTGCGAGATATAGGGCTAAAGCCGGGAGGGAGTATTTAAAAGAAGACGTTTTAGTAAATGAAATGAATAGAAAAGAAATAGGAGTGAGAGTGGCGGTCCAAGGGGTGCAACACGAGGACTTTCTAGGAGGTCACCCATCCTAGTACTACTCTAACCCAAACTTGCTTAACTTCGAAGTTATGATTTGATACGGTGCATTAGTCCTACTCTGATCACAATTCGAATACAATGTGCGCTAAAGAGAGGGAAATCGGAGTGAGAATTCAAAAAAAAAGAAGTTTTGCTAAAAGAAAGGAATGGAAAAGAAATCGGAGTGGTAGTGGCGGTAAAAGGGGTGCAACATGAGGACTTGACAGGGGGTCACCCATCCTAATACTACTCTCAACCAAACATGCTTAACTTCAGAATTCTGATTTGATCCAGTGCATTAGTGCTCGTATGATCGCACCCGCAATACATTGCGAGCTATAGCACTAAAGCCGGGAGGGAGATTTTAAAAGAAGACGTTTTAGTAAATGAAATGAATGGAAAAGAAATGGGAGTTAGAGTGGCGGTACAAGGGGTGCAACACGAGGACTTTCTAGGGGGTCACCGATCCTTGTACTACTCTAACCCAAACTTGCTTAACTTCGAAGTTCTGATTTGATACGGTGCCTTAGTCCTATTTAGATCACAATTCGAATACAATGCTCGCTAAATAGAGGGAAATCGGAGAGAGAATTCAAAAAAAGAAGTTTTGCTAAAAGAAAGGAATGTAAAAGAAATCGGACTGGGAGTGGCGGTAAAATGGGTGCAACATGAGGACTTGCCAGGGGGTCACCCATCCTAGTACTACTCTCAACCAAACATGCTTATCTTCAGAATTCTGATTTGATCCAGTGCGTTAGTGCTCGTATAATCACACACGCAATACATTGCGAGCTATCGGAGTAAAGCCAGGAGGGAGATTTTAAAAGAAGACGTTTTAGTAAAAGAAATGAACGGAAAAGAAGTGGGAGTGAGAGTGGCGGTACAAGGGGTGCATCACGAGGACTTCCTAGGGGATCACTCATCCTAGTACTACTCCAACCCAAACTTGCTTAACTTCAAAATTCTGATTGGATACGG
Organism: Scutellaria baicalensis; assembly: GCA_005771605.1. Classification (NCBI taxonomy): domain Eukaryota; kingdom Viridiplantae; phylum Streptophyta; class Magnoliopsida; order Lamiales; family Lamiaceae; genus Scutellaria; species Scutellaria baicalensis. The sequence continues at coordinate 23,450,127 of CM016721.1, forward strand.
TGCATTAGTCCTATTCTGATCGCAACTGGAATACAATTCGCGTGATTTGATACCGTGCATTAGTCCTGTTCTGATCACAACTGGAATACAATTCGCGCTAAAGAGAGGGGAATCAGAGAGAGAATTAAAAAAAAGAAGTTTTCCTAAAAGAGAGGAATGGAAAAGAAATCGGACTGGGAGTGGCGGTAAAAGGGGTGCAACATGAGGACTTGCCAAGGGGTCACCCATCCTCGTACTACTCTCAACCAAACATACTTAACTTCATAATTCTGATTTGATCCAGTGCATTACTGCTGGTATGATCGCATCCGGAATACATTGCGTGCTATAGGAGTAAAGCCTGGAGAGAGATTTTAAAAGAAGACGTTTTAGTAAATGAAATGAAAGGAAATGAAATGGGAGTGGGAGTGGAAGTACAAGGGGTGCAACACGATGATTTTCTTGAGGGTCACTCATCCTAGTACTACTCTAACCCAAACTTGCTTAACATCAGAATTCTGATTTGATCCAGTGCATTAATACTCGTATGATCGCACCCGCAATACATTGCGAGCTATAGGACTAAAGTCGGGAGGGAGATTTTAAAAGAAGACGTTTTAGTAAATGAAATGAATGGAAAAGAAATGGGGGTGAGAATGGCGGTACAAGGGGTGCAACACAAGGACTTTCAAGGTTGTCACCCATCCTAGTACTACTCTAACCCAAACTTGCTTAACTTCAAAATTCTGATTTGATGCGGTGCATTAGTCCTATTCTGATCGCAACTGGAATACAATTCACGCTAAAGAGGGGGAAATCGGAGAGAGAATTAAAAAAAAGATGTTTTGCTAAAAGAAGGGAATGAAAAATAAATTGGAGTGGGAGTGGCGGTAAAAAGGGTGCAACATGAGGACTTGACAGGGGGTCACCCATCCTAGTACTACACTCAACCAAACATGCTTAACTTAAGAATTCTGATTTGATCCAGTGGATTAGTGCTCGTATGATCGCACCCGCAATACATTGCGAGCTATAGGGCTAAAGCCGGGAGGGAGTATTTAAAAGAAGACGTTTTAGTAAATGAAATGAATAGAAAAGAAATATGAGTGAGAGTGGCGGTACAACGGGTGCAACACGAGGACTTTCTAGGAGGTCACCCATCCTAGTACTACTCTAACCCAAACTTGCTTAACTTCGAAGTTATGATTTGATACGGTGCATTAGTCCTACTCTGATCACAATTCGAATACAATGTGCGCCAAAGAGAGGGAAATCGGAGTGAGAATTCAAAAAAAAAGAAGTTTTGCTAAAAGAAAGGAATGGAAAAGAAATCGGAGTGGTAGTGGCGGTAAAAGGGGTGCAACATGAGGACTTGACAGGGGGTCACCCATCCTAGTACTACTCTCAACCAAACATGCTTAACTTCAGAATTCTGATTTGATCCAGTGCATTAGTGCTCGTATGATCGCACTCGCAATACATTGCGAGCTATAGGACTAAAGTCGGGAGGGAGATTTTAAAAGAAGACGTTTTAGTAATTGAAATGAATGGAAAAGTAATGGGAGTTAGAGTGGCGGTACAAGGGGTGCAACACGAGGACTTTCTAGGGGGTCACCCATCCTTGTACTACTCTAACCCAAACTTGCTTAACTTCGAAGTTCTGATTTGATACGGTGCCTTAGTCCTATTTAGATCACAATTCGAATACAATGCGCACTAAACAGAGGGAAATCGGAGAGAGAATTCAAAAAAAGAAGTTTTGCTAAAAGAAAGGAATGTAAAAGAAATCGGACTGGGAGTGGCGGTAAAAGGGGTGCAACATGAGGACTTGCCAGGGGGTCACCAATCCTAGTACTACTCTCAACCAAACATGCTTATCTTCAGAATTCTGATTTGATCCAGTGCGTTAGTGCTCGTATAATCGCACATGCAATACATTGCGAGCTACAGGAGTAAAGCCAGGAGGGAGATTTTAAAAGAACACGTTTTAGTGAAAGAAATGAACGGAAAACAAATGGGAGTGAGAGTGGCGGTACAAGGGGTGCATCACGAGGACTTCCTAGGGGATCACTCATCCTAGTACTACTCTAACCCAAACTTGCTTAACTTCAAAATTCTGATTTGATAAGGTGCATTAGTCCTATTCTGATCGCAACAGGAATACAATTCGCGTGATTTGATACCGTGCATTAGTCCTGTTCTGATCACAACTGAAATACAATTCGCGCTAAAGAGAGGGGAGTCGGAGAGAGAATTCAAAAAGAGAAGTTTTCCTAAAAGAAAGGAATGGAAAAGAAATCGGACTGGGAGTGGCGGTAAAAGGGGTGCAACATGAGGACTTGCCAGGGAGTCACCCATCCTCGTACTACTCTCAACCAAACATACATAACTTCATAATTCTGATTAGATCCAGTGCATTACTGCTGGTATGATCGCACCCGGAATACATTGCGAGTTATAGGAGTAAAGCCTGGAGGGAGATTTTAAAAGAAGACGTTTTAGTAAATGAAATGAAAGGAAATGAAATGGGAGTAGGAGTGGCGGTACAAGGGGTGCAACACGATGACTTCCTAGAGGGTCACTCATCCTAGTACTACTCTAACCCAAACTTGCTTAACGTCAGAATTCTGATTTGATCCAGTGCATTAATACTCGTATGATCGCACCCGCAATACATTGCGAGCTATAGGACTAAAGTCGGGAGGGAGATTTTAAAAGAAGACGTTTTAGTAAATGAAATGAATGGAAAAGAAATGGGGGTGAGAGTGGCGGTACAAGGGGTGCAACACGAGGACTTTCTAGGTTGTCACTCATCCTAGTACTACTCTAACCCAAACTTGCTTAACTTCGAAGTTATGATTTGATACGGTGCATTAGTCCTACTCTGATTACAATTCGAATACAATGTGCGCTAAAGAGAGGGAAATCGGAGTGAGAATTCAAAAAAAAAGAAGTTTTGCTAAAAGAAAGGAATGGAAAAGAAATCGGAGTGGTTGTGGCGGTAAAAGGGGTGCAACATGAGGACTTGACAGGGGGTCACCCATCCTAGTACTACTCTCAACCAAACATGCTTAACTTCAGAATTCTGATTTGATCCAGTGCATTAGTGCTCGTATGATCGCACCCGCAATACATTGCGAGCTATAGGACTAAAGCCGGGAGGGAGATTTTAAAAGAAGACGTTTTAGTAATTGAAATGAATGGAAAAGAAATGGGAGTTAGAGTGGCGGTACAAGGGGTGCAACACGAGGACTTTCTAGGGGGTCACCCATCCTTGTACTACTCTAATCCAAACTTGCTTAACTTCGAAGTTCTGATTTGATACGGTGCCTTAGTCCTATTTAGATCACAATTCGAATACAATGCGCGCTAAACAGAGGGAAATCGGGGAGAGAATTCAAAAAAAGAAGTTTTGCTAAAAGAAAGGAATGTAAAAGAAATCGGACTGGGAGTGGCGGTAAATGGGGTGCAACATGAGGACTTGCCAGGGGGTCACCAATCCTAGTACTACTCTCATTCAAACATGCTTATCTTCAGAATTCTGATTTGATCCAGTGCGTTAGTGCTCGTATAATCGCACACGCAATACGTTGCGAGCTACAGGAGTAAAGCCAGGAGGGAGATTTTAAAAGAAGACGTTTTAGTAAAAGAAATGAACAGAAAAGAAATGGGAGTGAGAGTGGCGGTACAAGGGGTGCATCACGAGGACTTCCTAGGGGATCACTCATCCTAGTACTACTCTAACCCAAACTTGCTTAACTTCAAAATTCTGATTTGATACGGTGCATTAGTCCTATTTTGATCGCAACTAGAATACAATTCGCGTGATTTGATACCGTGCATTAGTCCTGTTCTGATCACAACTGAAATACAATTCGCGCTAAAGAGAGGGGAATCGGAGAGAGAATTCAAAAAAAAGAAGTTTTGCTAAAAGAAAGGAATGTAAAAGAAATCGGACTGGGAGTGGCGGTAAAAGGGGTGCAACATGAGGACATGCCAGGGGGTCACCAATCCTAGTACTACTCTCAACCAAACATGCTTATCTTCAGAATTCTGATTTGATCCAGTGCATTAGTGCTCGTATGATCGCACCCGCAATACATTGCGAGCTATAGGACTAAAGCCTTGAGGGAGATTTTAAAAGAAGACGTTTTAGTAAATGAAATGAAATGAAATGAAATTGGAGTGGGAGTGGCGGTACAAGGGGTGCAACACGAGGACTTCCTAGAGGGTCACTCATCGTAGTACTACTCTAACCCAAACTTGCTTAACTTCAGAATTCTGATTTGATCCAGTGCATTAGTGCTCGTATGATCGCACCCGCATTACATTGCGAGCTGTTGGACTAAAGTCGGGAGGGAGATTTTAATAGAAGACGTTTTAGTAAATGAAATGAATGGAAAAGAAATGGGGGTGAGAGTGGCGGTACAAGGGGTGCAACACAAGGACTTTCTAGGTTGTCACCCATCCTAGTACTACTCTAACCCAAACTTGCTTAACTTCAAAATTCTGATTTGATACAGTGCATTAGTCCTATTTTGATCGCAACTAGAATACAATTCGCGTGATTTGATACCGTGCATTAGTCCTGTTCTGATCACAACTGAAATACAATTCGCGCTAAAGAGAGGGGAATCGGAGAGAGAATTCAAAAAAAGAAGTTTTGCTAAAAGAAAGGAATGTAAAAGAAATCGGACTGGGAGTGGCGGTAAAAGGGGTGCAACATGAGGACATGCCAGGGGGTCACCAATCCTAGTACTACTCTCAACCAAACATGCTTATCTTCAGAAATCTGATTTGATCCAGTGCATTAGTGCTCGTATGATCGCACCCGCAATACATTGCGAGCTATAGGACTAAAGCCTTGAGGGAGATTTTAAAAGAATACGTTTTAGTAAATGAAATGAAATGAAATGAAATTGGAGTGGGAGTGGCGGTACAAGGGGTGCAACACGAGGACTTCCTAGAGGGTCACTCATCGTAGTACTACTCTAACCCAAACTTGCTTAACTTCAGAATTCTGATTTGATCCAGTGCATTAGTGCTCGTATGATCGCACCCGCATTACATTGCGAGCTGTTGGACTAAAGTCGGGAGGGAGATTTTAATAGAAGACGTTTTAGTAAATGAAATGAATGGAAAAGAAATGGGAGTTAGAGTGGCGGTACAAGGGGTGCAACACGAGGACTTTCTAGGGGGTCACCCATCCTTGTACTACTCTAATCCAAACTTGCTTAACTTCGAAGTTCTGATTTGATACGGTGCCTTAGTCCTATTTAGATCACAATTCGAATACAATGCGCGCTAAACAGAGGGAAATCGGGGAGAGAATTCAAAAAAAGAAGTTTTGTTAAAAGAAAGGAATGTAAAAGAAATCGGACTGGGAGTGGCGGTAAATGGGGTGCAACATGAGGACTTGCCAGGGGGTCACCAATCCTAGTACTACTCTCATTCAAACATGCTTATCTTCAGAATTCTGATTTGATCCAGTGCGTTAGTGCTCGTATAATCGCACACGCAATACGTTGCGAGCTACAGGAGTAAAGCCAGGAGGGAGATTTTAAAAGAAGACGTTTTTGTAAAAGAAATGAACGGAAAAGAAATGGGAGTGAGAGTGGCGGTACAAGGGGTGCATCACGAGTACTTCCTTGGGGATCACTCATCCTAGTACTACTCTAACCCAAACTTGCTTAACTTCAAAATTCTGATTTGATACGGTGCATTAGTCCTATTTTGATCGCAACTAGAATACAATTCGCGTGATTTGATACCGTGCATTAGTCCTGTTCTGATCACAACTGAAATACAATTCGCGCTAAAGAGAGGGGAATCGGAGAGAGAATTCAAAAAAAGAAGTTCTGCTAAAAGAAAGGAATGTAAAAGAAATCGGACTGGGAGTGGCGGTAAAAGGGGTGCAACATGAGGACATGCCAGGGGGTCACCAATCCTAGTACTACTCTCAACCAAACATGCTTATCTTCAGAATTCTGATTTGATCCAGTGCATTAGTGCTCGTATGATCGCACCCGCAATACATTGCGAGCTATAGGACTAAAGCCTTGAGGGAGATTTTAAAAGAAGACGTTTTAGTAAATGAAATGAAATGAAATGAAATTGGAGTGGGAGTGGCGGTACAAGGGGTGCAACACGAGGACTTCCTAGAGGGTCACTCATCGTAGTACTACTCTAACCCAAACTTGCTTAACTTCAGAATTCTGATTTGATCCAGTGCATTAGTGCTCGTATGATCGCACCCGCATTACATTGCGAGCTGTTGGACTAAAGTCGGGAGGGAGATTTTAATAGAAGACGTTTTAGTAAATGAAATGAATGGAAAAGAAATGGGGGTGAGAGTGGCGGTACAAGGGGTGCAACACAAGGACTTTCTAGGTTGTCACCCATCCTAGTACTACTCTAACCCAAACTTGCTTAACTTCAAAATTCTGATTTGATACGGTGCATTAGTCCTATTTTGATCGCAACTAGAATACAATTCGCGTGATTTGATACCGTGCATTAGTCCTGTTTTTATCACAACTGAAATACAATTCGCGCTAAAGAGAGGGGAATCGGAGAGAGAATTCAAAAAAAAGAAGTTTTGCTAAAAGAAAGGAATGTAAAAGAAATCGGACTGGGAGTGGCGGTAAAAGGGGTGCAACATGAGGACATGCCAGGGGGTCACCAATCCTAGTACTACTCTCAACCAAACATGCTTATCTTCAGAATTCTGATTTGATCCAGTGCATTAGTGCTCGTATGATCGCACCTGCAATACATTGCGAGCTATAGGACTAAAGCCTTGAGGGAGATTTTAAAAGAAGACGTTTTAGTAAATGAAATGAAATGAAATGAAATTGGAGTGGGAGTGGCGGTACAAGGGGTGCAACACGAGGACTTCCTAGAGGGTCACTCATCGTAGTACTACTCTAACCCAAACTTGCTTAACTTCAGAATTCTGATTTGATCCAGTGCATTAGTGCTCGTATGATCGCACCCGCATTACATTACGAGCTGTTGGACTAAAGTCGGGAGGGAGATTTTAATAGAAGACGTTTTAGTAAATGAAATGAATGGAAAAGAAATGGGGGTGAGAGTGGCGGTACAAGGGGTGCAACACAAGGACTTTCTAGGTTGTCACCCATCCTAGTACTACTCTAACCCAAACTTGCTTAACTTCAAAATTCTGATTTGATACGGTGCATTAGTCCTATTCTGATCGCAACTGGAATACAATGCACGCTAAAGAGGGGGAAATCAGAGAGAGAATTAAAAAAAAGATGTTTTGCTAAAAGAAGGGAATGAAAAATAAATTGGAGTGGGAATTCAAAAAAAAAGAAGTTTTGCTAAAAGAAAGGAATGGAAAAGAAATCGGAGTGGTTGTGGCGGTAAAAGGGGTGCAACATGAGGACTTGACAGGGGGTCACCCATCCTAGTACTACACTCAACCAAACATGCTTAACTTAAGAATTCTGATTTGATCCAGTGCATTAGTGCTCGTATGATCGCACCCGCAATACATTGCGAGCTATAGGGCTAAGGCCGGGAGGGAGTATTTAAAAGAAGACGTTTTCGTAAATGAAACGAATAGAAAAGAGATAGGAGTGAGAGTGGCGGTACAAGGGGTGCAACACGAGGACTTTCTAGGTGGTCACCCATCCTAGTACTACTCTAACCCAAACTTGCTTAACTCCGAAGTTATGATTTGATACGGTGCATTAGTCCTACTCTGATCACAATTCGAATACAATGTGCGCTAAAGAGAGGGAAATCGGAGTGAGAATTCAAAAAAAAAGAAGTTTTGCTAAAAGAAAGGAATGGAAAAGAAATCGGAGTGGTAGTGGCGGTAAAAGGGGTGCAACATGAGGACTTGACAGGGGGTCACCCATCCTAGTACTACTCTCAACCAAACATGCTTAACTTAAGAATTCTGATTTGATCCAGTGCATTAGTGCTCGTATGATCGCACCCGCAATACATTGCTAGCTATAGGGCTAAAGCCGGGAAGGAGTATTTAAAAGAAGATGTTTTAGTAAATGAAATGAATAGAAAAGAAATAGGAGTGAGAGTGGCGGTACAAGGGGTGCAACACGTGGACTTTCTAGGAGGTCACCCATCCTAGTACTACTCTAACCCAAACTTGCTTAACTTCGAAGTTATGATTTGATACGGTGCATTAGTCCTATTCTGATCACAATTCGAATACAATGTGCGCTAAAGAGAGGAAAATTGGAGTGAGAATTCAAAAAAAAAAGAAGTTTTGCTAAAAGAAAGGAATGGAAAAGAAATCGGAGTGGTAGTGGCGGTAAAAGGGGTGCAACCTGAGGACTTGACAGGGGGTCACCCATCCTAGTACTACTCTCAACCAAACATGCTTAACTTCAGAATTCTGATTTGATCCAGTGCATTAGTGCTCGTATGATCGCACCCGCAATACATTGCGAGCTATAGGACTAAAGCCGGGAGGGAGATTTTAAAAGAAGACGTTTTAGTAAATGAAATGAATGGAAAAGAAATGGGAGTTAGAGTGGCGGTACAAGGGGTGCAACACGTGGACTTTCTAGGGGGTCACCCATCCTTGTACTACTCTAACCCAAACTTGCTTAACTTCGAAGTTCTGATTTGATACGGTGCCTTAGTCCTATTTAGATCACAATTCGAATACAATGCGCGCTAAACAGAGAGAAATCGGAGAGAGAATTCAAAAAAAGAAGTTTTGCTAAAAGAAAGGAATGTAAAAGAAATCGGACTGGGAGTGGCGGTAAAATGGGTGCAACATGAGGACTTGCCAGGGGGTCACCCATCCTAGTACTACTCTCAACCAAACATGCTTATCTTCAGAATTCTGATTTGATCCAGTGCGTTAGTGCTCGTATAATCGCACACGCAATACATTGCGAGCTATAGGAGTAAAGCCCGGAGGGAGATTTTAAAAGAAGACGTTTTAGTAATAGAAATGAACGGAAAAGAAATGGGAGTGAGAGTGGCGGTACAAGGGGTGCATCACGAGGACTTCCTAGGGGATCACTCATCCTAGTACTACTCCAACCCAAACTTGCTTAACTTCAAAATTCTGATTGGATACGGTGCATTAGTCCTATTCTGATCGCAACTGGAATACAATTCGCGTGATTTGATACCGTGCATTAGTCCTGTTCTGATCACAACTGGAATACAATTCGCTAAAGAGAGGGGAATCGGAGAGAGAATTCAAAAAAAGAAGTTTTCCTAAAAGAAAGGAATGGAAAAGAAATCTGACTGGGAGTGGCGGTAAAAGGGGTGCAACATGAGGACTTGCCAGGGGGTCACCCATCCTCGTACTACTCTCAACCAAACATACTTAACTTCATAATTCTGATTTGATCCAGTGCATTACTGCTGGTATGATCTGATGTGGATAGAACGAGGACCCATTAGATATTACGATCTAAGAACCCAACGTAAAAGAATAAGCAGCGGATCTCCCCAAATCGAGAATCTAGTTTGATCTTACTTAGAGCGAAAGAACCTCGACCCGTTGGCTATTTATATCAGCCAAGAACCTCGGTATGATGAACGCCACAAGATCTTGCTCAATTGACCTTGATAAGTTCTTGATAAAAAGAAAACCTCACAAAGAGAGAATTCAACTCACAAAGCTTTAAGCTTAATTTTCGGATTCAAAAAAGGTTGTCCCATTACAAATGATCAAAGGACCTATTTATAGTAGACAAATGACTCTTAAGTACCTACATTAATACCTATCACTAATGTAGTCATTATAAGGCTTTTGTAACTTAAAACTACATTAAAATCAAATTATATGCTTTTGTAACTTAAAACTACATTAAAATCAAATTATATGCTTTTGTAACTACTAAGGAATGCATAGAGTCTTGATCATCCCATGGGCTAGATATTAGCCACGAATTTGATGGCCCATGATCATCAAACTATGCCTTCAAGCCCAATTTAGCATTTGTGCACCATATTAAGTGATCTCTAGCCCAATAACATTCACCATTGGGCCTTCTTTGGACTTCTCTTGCACATTTTCTTTAATTTCAGCTACAAGGTTCATCAAGGCCTATTTAAGCTTCTTAGCCTTTGCTCTTGTAATCGGACCTTCATGCACTATCGAAGGATCCCTCTTCCTTGCATGGTTTTGCATGGGTGGCTCTCCATCATTCCCCTCCTCTTCAAAAGGATTCGTCCTCGAATCTACATCATCAAGATATGGAGATAGATCAGAAACGTTGAAAGTTGCACTTACATTATACTCTCCCGGAAGGTCAAGTCTGTAAGCATTATCATTAATTCGAGCAACCACTTGAAATGGTCCATCTCCTCTTGGCTGCAACTTCGACTTTCTCTTACTTGGGAACCTTTCTTTCCTCAAGTGTAACCATACCCAATCTCCGGGTTCAAAGATGACTTGCTTGCGACCCTTATTTGCTTGTTTAACATATTGTTCGGTTCTCTTCTCAATGTTAAGTCTAACTTTTTCATGCAGCTTCTTGATCAGCTCGGCTTTAGCTTTACCATCAAGACTTGAACGCTCTTCAATAGGTATTGGCACAAGATCAAGTGGACTCAGAGGATTGAAACCATAAACAATCTCAAAAGGAGAATGATTAGTAGCAGAATGAACACTTCTATTATATGCAAATTCAGCAAATGTCAAACAATCCTCCCAATTCTTCAAATTCTTTTGAATCAAAATTCTAAGTAATTGAGATAAAGTTCTATTAACAACTTCAGTTTGTCCATCCGTTTGTGGATGACAAGTAGTAGAAAATAAGAGCTTAGTTCCCAATTTACTCCACAATACACGCCAAAAGTGACTCAAAAACTTTGCATCTCTATCGCTCACAATAGTTCTTGGAATTCCATGCAAACGAACAACTTCCTTAAAGAACAAATCAGCAATATGAGTTGCATCATCACTCTTATGACATGGAATAAAGTGTGCCATTTTCGAAAATCTATCAACCACAACGAAAATAGAATCTTTACCTTTCTTTGTTCTTGGTAAGCCTAAAACAAAGTCCATGGTTCATTAGGTATCGGTAAAGGTGTGTACAATCCATGTGGCTGCACTCTTGATTTAGCTTGCTTGCAAGTTATGCACTTTGCACAAATGTTTTCAACATCAACTCGCATTTTAGGCCAATAAAAATGATCACACAAGACACCCAAAGTTTTATGTACCCCAAAATGCCCCATTAATCCTCCCCCATGAGCTTCTCTAACAAGTAACTCACGCATAGAACATTTAGGAATGCATAGTTTACTTTCACGAAACAAGTATCCCTCATGCCTATAGAACTTCTCAAATGCAGAATGCTCACAAGCCAAATAAATAGAAGCAAAATCAGAATCATTAGCATACAACCCCTTAATAGATTCAAAACCAAGAAGTTTAGAACTCAAAGTAGAGATTAATGCATACCTCCTAGATAGTGCATCAGCAACAATGTTTTCCTTTCCCTTTTTGTATTTGATCACATATGGAAAAGATTCAATGAATTCCACCCACTTGGCATGCCTCTTACCAAGCTTGCCTTGACCCTTGAGGTACTTGAGAGATTCATGATCAGTATGAATAACAAACTCTCTTGTCCACAAGTAATGCTGCCATGTCTCCAACGTCCTCACTAATGCATACAACTCCTTGTCGTATGTAGGATAGTTCAACTGAGCGCCCTTCAACTTTTCACTAAAGTATGCAATTGGCTTTCCTTCCTGCATCAAAACAGCTCCTATACCCACTCCCGATGCATCACATTCAATCTCAAACATTTTATCAAAGTTAGGTAATGCAAGAATGGGTGCGGTAGTTAGTTTCTCTTTAAGGAGATCAAAAGCAACTTGTTGTTTTTCTCCCCAATTAAAACCAACTTCTTTTTTAACAATTTCGTTCAATGGTGCTGCTATAGTGCTAAAATCTTTCACAAACCTCCTATAAAAACTAGCAAGTCCATGAAAACTTCTTACTTCAGAAATGTTTTTAGGAATCGGCCAATCTTGAATAGCCTTGACTTTATCCTTCTCCATTTCAATCCCATTAGCACTTACAACAAAACCAAGAAACACAATTTTATCCATGCAAAAAGAACACTTCTTAAGGTTAGCATACAAAGACTCTTTTCTTAAAGTGTCCAAAACAGCAAGCACATGATCAAAATGTTGTTCCATGCTTTTGCTATATATAAGAATGTCATCAAAGTACACAACCACAAACTTCCCAATAAAGTCTCGCAAAACATGATTCATTAATCTCATGAAAGTACTTGGTGCGTTCGTTAAACCAAAAGGCATAACTAACCACTCATACAAGCCATATTTTGTTTTGAAAGCCGTTTTCCATTCATCTCCTTCTCTTATTCTAATTTGATGATATCCACTCTTTAAATCAATTTTAGAGAAAATGATTGAACCATACAACTCATCAAGCATATCATCTAACCTAGGGATAGGATAGCGATACTTTACCGTAATTTGGTTGATGGCTCGACAATCTGTACACATTCTCCATGTACCATCCTTCTTTGGCACAACAATGACCGGTACCGCACAAGGACTCATGCTCTCTCGAACCTTACCCTTTTCCATCAGCTCCTCCACTTGTCTTTGTATCTCTTTGGTTTCCTCCGGATTAGCTCTATATGCTGGTCTATTTGGAAGTGTTGCTCCCGGGATAAAATCAATTTGATGTTCGATGCCTCTCAAAGGTGGTAAACCATCGGGTTCCTCCTTAGGAAAAACATCTTCGTACTCCTGCAAAAGAGTCGCAAAAGAACTAGGCAAAGAGGAAGTTAGTTCGTTAGTGTTCAAATAAGTTTCTTTATGTATCAACACCAACACACTTCTTTTCTCAAACAAAGCTTTCTTTACTTGACTTCCTTTTGCAAAGAAATTCACTCTTTTTGTGTCCTCACTTCCTTCCACCTTCTTTTCTCCCTCGGAGAGACTCACATCAGCCCTCTTGTTTTTATCTCCACTCTTTTTTTCTCTCGATTCTTGTCTCTCACTCTCATTTTTTTTTCTCTCAATCTCACTAGCTCTCCTTGCTTGAGATAGTTTGAGTTGATCCTCATGAACCTGTTGTGGAGTTAGAGGTACAAGCATGATGGTTTTGTTTTGATGTTTCAACATATATCGATTAAGATATCCATCATAGTTCACTCTTCGATCAAACTGCCACGGTCTGCCCAAAAGTATATGACTAGCATGCATTGGCACCACATCACACATTATTTCATCTTTATAGTTTCCTATAGAGAAGGAAACCAAAACTTGCTTAGTTACCCGCATTTCTCCACATTCATTAAGCCATTGCAGCTTGTACGGATGAGGATGTTTTGAAGTAACTAATCTTAGTTTCTCCACCATTTCAGAACTAGCCACATTAGCACAACTACCTCCATCAATGATTAACATGCATACCCTTCCATTAACCAAACATCTTGTGTGGAAGATGTTTTCTCTTTGTTGTTCAGCCTCATCAACCTTTGCTTGCATGTTTAGAACTCTTCTCACCACCAAAAGTTCTCCTCTTTCAGGTATTGTCTCCTCAAGTTGCTCATCATCATTTGATTCTTTCTCACTTTCAGATTCAATATCACCATTGTCTCTCAAAACCATCACCCTTTTGTTTGGACAATCAGATGCAATATGCCCACGACCATAGCAACGAAAGCATTTAATATCTCTAGCTCGTGAAGAAGTTGAGATATTACCTTTGCCTTTTTCAGCCTCAGTGAATCTGGTCTTTGGTACCTCATGTTGAGACTTTGAAGTTGCCCCATCATTTGGTTTGGATGCACCTTCCTTGGCTTTGCTTGAGAACTGAAAGTTGTGTGCAGAATTCCTTTGAAATGAACCCTTCTTCTTGAGTTGCTTCTCCACTTTCATGGATGTATGTACCATGTCCTCAAGCTCCACGTAGTGTTGAAGCTCCACTATATTAGAAATCTCCCTATTCAGCCCATTCAAGAAACGTGCCATGGTTGCCTCACGATCTTCTTCAACATTTGCCCTAATCATGGCAATCTCCATCTCTTTGTAGTACTCATCAACAGATTTGTTGCCTTGAGTCATAGATTGAAGCTTTTGATACAATTCACGAAAATAATGAGAGGGTACGAACCTCTTACGCATGACGGATTTCATTTCTGCCCAAGTAGTAATCGGCCTCTCTCCATATCTCCTTCGATTTGTAACCAATTGATCCCACCAAACTATAGCATAGTCGGTGAACTCAATTGCAGCAAGCCTCACCTTCTTCTCTTCGGAGTAATTATGACAATCAAAAATCAGATCTACCTTCTTTTGCCACTCCAAATATGCTTCCGGATCACTTCTTCCATGGAAAGTAGGTATGTTCATCTTGATACTTCCCAAGTCATGATCAACTTCATCATGTTGCCTTCTTCTACCTCTTCTTCTACGCACTTGGTGAACAGCCCCTTCATCATCCTCTCCTTCCTCCGTTTCCCACTCTTCATGTTGCCTTCGTAGGTTTGCATTAGGGTTTCTATGCTCCCTTGTTGTTGGCTGCTCCAATCTCTCCAATCGCTCGGTCAAGCTCTCAAGAACGTTTCCTATCCTAGCGAAATGTTGTTGCATAGCTTCAAAGGTGAAAGCATCTCCTTGATTTGTAGATGTTTCTTCCATGATATTTTCCTCACAAAACACTCGTGTATCCCTCAAAGATATACCTCACAATTCACTCGTGTTTCACTCGTAGGCTTTTACCTCCCCTCTATTAAACTCACACCACTCTAGCCTTTTACCACTCAAGTCAAGAACAAATAAGGTTTGAACAATGTCCAGTAACGTTCAACAATCCCTTAGTCCTATAATGAAGGAGAATAAGGATCTATTTGTGACTGAAATCTGCAAACTGAATTTTCGAATTTTTTTTTTTAGATCAATATCTTGCTATGCGGGCAGCAACGAATTGGAAAGAAGATAAATGATCTTGGAGTTTTTTTTTTTTTTATGTAACAAGAAATGAAAAGAAAAAAATATTCAGATCAATACCAGATTGCTTTGATACCAAAACTGATGTGGATAGATTGAGGACCCATTAGATATTACGATCTAAGAACCCAACATATAAGAATAAGCAGCGGATCTTCCCAAATCGAGAATCTAGTTTGATCTTACTTAGAGCGAAAGAACCTCGACCCGTTGGCTATTTATATCAGCCAAGAACCTCGGTATGATGAACGCCACAAGATCTTGCTCAATTGACCTTGATAAGTTCTTGATAAAAAGAAAACCTCACAAAGAGAGAATTCAACTCACAAAGCTTTAAGCTTAATTTTCGGATTCAAAAAAAGGTTGTCCCATTACAAATGATCAAAGGACCTATTTATAGTAGACAAATGACTCTTAAGTACCTACATTAATACCTATCACTAATGTAGTCATTATAAGGCTTTTGTAACTTAAAACTACATTAAAATCAAATTATATGCTTTTGTAACTTAAAACTACATTAAAATCAAATTATATGCTTTTGTAACTACTAAGGAATGCATAGAGTCTTGATCATCCCATGGGCTAGATATTAGCCACGAATTTGATGGCCCATGATCATCAAACTATGCCTTCAAGCCCAATTTAGCATTTGTGCACCATATTAAGTGATCTCTAGCCCAATAACATTCACCATTGGGCCTTCTTTGGACTTCTCTTGCACATTTTCTTTAATTTCAGCAACAAGGTTCATCAAGGCCTCTTTAAGCTTCTTAGACTTTGCTCTTGTAATCGGACCTTCATGCACTATCGAAGGATCCCTCTTCCTTGCATGGTTTTGCATGGGTGGCTCTCCATCATGATCGCACCCAGAATACATTGCGAGCTATAGGAGTAAAGCCTGGAGGGAGATTTTAAAAGAAGACGTTTTAGTAAATGAAATGAAAGGAAATGAAATGGGAGTGGCGGTACAAGGGGTGCAACACGATGACTTCCTAGAGGGTCACTCATCCTAGTACTACTCTAACCCAAACTTGCTTAACATCAGAATTCTGATTTGATCCAGTGCATTAATACTCGTATGATCGCACCCACAATACATTGTGAGCTATAGGACTAAAGTCGGGAGGGAGATTTTAAAAGAAGACGTTTTAGTAAATGAAATGAATGGAACAGAAATGGGGGTGAGAGTGGCGGTACAAGGGGTGCAACACGAGGACTTTCTAGGTTGTCACCCATCCTAGTACTACTCTAACCCAAACTTGCTTAACTGCGAAGTTCTGATTTGATACGGTGCATTAGTCCTATTCTGATCACAATTCGAATACAATGCGCACTAAAGAGAGGGAAATCGGGGAGAGAATTCAAGAAAAGAAGTTTTGCTAAAAGAAAGGAATGTAAAAGAAATCGGACTGGGAGTGGCGGTAAAAGGGGTGCAACATGAGGACTTGCCAGGGGGTCACCAATCCTAGTACTACTCTCAACCAAACATGCTTATCTTCAGAATTCTGATTTGATCCAGTGCCTTAGTGCTCGTATGATCGCACCCGCAATATATTGCGAGCTATAGGACTAAAGCCGGGAGGGAGATTTTAAAAGAAGAAGTTTTAGTAAATGAAATGAATGGAAAAGAAATGGGAGTTAGAGTGGCGGTACAAGGGGTGCAACACGAGGACTTTCTAGGGGGTCACCCATCCTTGTACTACTCTAACCCAAACTTGCTTAACTTCGAAGTTCTGATTTGATACGGTGCCTTAATCTTATTTAGATCACAATTCGAATACAATGCGCGCTAAACAGAGGGAAATCGGAGAGAGAATTCAAAAAAAAAGAAGTTTTGCTAAAAGAAGGGAATGTAAAAGAAATCGGACTGGGAGTGGCGGTAAAATGGGTGCAACATGAGGACTTGCCAGGGGTCACCCATCCTAGTACTACTCTCAACCAAACATGCTTATCTTCAGAATTCTGATTTGATCCAGTGCGTTAGTGCTCGTATAATCGCACACGCAATATATTGCGAGCTATAGGAGTAAAGCCAGGAGGGAGATTTTAAAAGAAGACGTTTTAGTAAAAGAAATGAACGGAAAAGAAATGGGAGTGAGAGTGGCGGTACAAGGGGTACATCACGAGGACTTCCTAGGGGATCACTCATCCTAGTACTACTCCAACCCAAACTTGCTTAACTTCAAAATTCGGATTGGATACGGTGCATTAGTCCTATTCTGATCGCAACTGGAATACAATTCGCGTGATTTGATACCATGCATATAAGTCCTGTTCGGATCACAACTGGAATACAATTCGCACTAAAGAGAGGGGAATCGGAGAGAGAATTCAAAAAAAGAAGTTTTCCTAAAAGAAAGGAATGGAAAAGAAATCGGACTGGGAGTGGCGGTAAAAGGGGTGCAACATGAGGACTTGACAGGGGGTCACCCATCCTCGTACTACTCTCAACCAAACATACTTAACTTCATAATTCTGATTTGATCCAGTGCATTACTGCTGGTATGATCGCACCCGGAATAAATTGCGAGCTATAGGAGTAAAGTCTGGAGGGAGATTTTAAAAGAAGACGTTTTAGTAAATGAAATGAAAGGAAATGAAATGGGAGTGGGAGTGGCGGTACAAGGGGTGCAACACGATGACTTCCTAGAGGGTCACTCATCCTAGTACTACTCTAACCCAAACTTGCTTAACATCAGAATTCTGATTTGATCCAGTGCATTAATACTCGTATGATCGCACCCGCAATACATTGCGAGCTATAGGACTAAAGTCGGGAGGGAGATTTTAAAAGAAGACGTTTTAGTAAATGAAATGAATGGAAAAGAAATGGGGGTGAGAGTGGCGGTACAAGGGGTGTAACACAAGGACTTTCTAGGTTGTCACCCATCCTAGTACTACTCTAACCCAAACTTGCTTAACTTCAAAATTCTGATTTGATACGGTGCAATAGTCCTATTCTGATCGCAACTGGAATACAATGCACGCTAAAGAGAGGGAAATCGGAGAGAGAATTAAAAAAAAGATGTGTTGCTAAAAGAAGGGAATGGAAAAGAAATTGGAGTGGGAGTGGCGGTAAAAAGGGTGCAACATGAGGACTTGACAGGGGGTCACCCATCCTAGTACTACTCTCAACCAAACATGCTTAACTTCAGAATTATGATTTGATCCAGTGCATTAGTGCTCGTATGATCGCACCCGCAATACATTGCGAGCTATAGGGCTAAAGCCGGGAGGGAGTATTTAAAAGAAGACGTTTTAGTAAATGAAATGAATAGAAAAGAAATAGGAGTGAGAGTGGCGGCACAAGGGGTGCAACACGAGGACTTTCTAGGAGGTCACCCATCCTAGTACTACTCTCACCCAAACTTGCTTAACTTCGAAGTTATGATTTGATACGGTGCATTAGTCCTACTCTGATCACAATTCGAATACAATGTGCGCTAAAGAGAGGGAAATCGGAGTGAGAATTCAAAAAAAAAGAAGTTTTGCTAAAATAAAGGAATGGAGAAGAAATCGGAGTGGTAGTGGCGGTAAAAGGGGTGCAACATGAGGACTTGACAGGGGGTCACCCATCCTAGTACTACTCTCAACCAAACATGCTTATCTTCAGAATTCTGATTTGATCCAGTGCGTTAGTGCTCGTATAATCACACACACAATACATTGCGAGCTATAGGAGTAAAGCCAGGAGGGAGATTTTAAAAGAAGACGTTTTAGTAAAAGAAATGAACGGAAAAGAAATGGGAGTGAGAGTGGCGGTACAAGGGGTGCATCACGAGGACTTCCTAGGGGATCACTCATCCTAGTACTACTCCAACCCAAACTTGCTTAACTTCAAAATTCTGATTGGATACGGTGCATTAGTCCTATTCTGATCGCAACTGGAATACAATTCGCGTGATTTGATACCGTGCATTAGTCCTGTTCTGATCACAACTGGAATACAATTCGCGCTAAAGAGAGGGGAATCGGAGAGGGAATTAAAAAAAAGAAGTTTTCCTAAAAGAGAGGAATGGAAAATAAATCGGACTGGGAGTGGCGGTAAAAGGGGTGCAACATGAGGACTTGCCAAGGGGTCACCCATCCTCGTACTACTCTCAACCAAACATACTTAACTTCATAATTCTGATTTGATCCAGTGCATTACTGCTGGTATGATCGCACCCGGAATACATTGCGAGCTATAGGAGTAAAGCCTGGAGGGAGATTTTAAAAGAAGACGTTTTAGTAAATGAAATGAAAGGAAATGAAATGGGAGTGGCGGTACAAGGGGTGCAATACGATGACTTCCTAGAGGGTCACTCATCCTAGTACTACTCTAACCCAAACTTGCTTAACATCAGAATTCTGATTTGATCCAGTGCATTAATACTCGTATGATCGCACCCGCAATACATTGTGAGCTATAGGACTAAAGTCGGGAGGGAGATTTTAAAAGAAGACGTTTTAGTAAATTAAATGAATGGAAAAGAAATGGGGGTGAGAGTGGCGGTACAAGGGGTGCAACACGAGGACTTTCTAGGTTGTCACCCATCCTAGTACTACTCTAACCCAAACTTGCTTAACTGCGAAGTTCTGATTTGATACGGTGCATTAGTCCTATTCTGATCACAATTCGAATACAATGCGCACTAAAGAGAGGGAAATCGGGGAGAGAATTCAAAAAAAGAAGTTTTGCTAAAAGAAAGGAATGTAAAAGAAATCGGACTGGGAGTGGCGGTAAAAGGGGTGCAACATGAGGACTTGCCAGGGGGTCACCAATCCTAGTACTACTCTCAACCAAACATGCTTATCTTCAGAATTCTGATTTGATCCAGTGCATTATTGCTCGTATGATCGCACCCGCAATACATTGTGAGCTATTGGACTAAAGCCGGGAGGGAGATTTTAAAAGAAGACGTTTTAGTAAATGAAATGAATGGAAAAGAAATGGGAGTTAGAGTGGCGGTACAAGGGGTGCAACACGAGGACTTTCTAGAGGGTCACCCATCCTTGTACTACTCTAACCCAAACTTGCTTAACTTCGAAGTTCTGATTTGATACGGTGCCTTAGTCCTATTTAGATCACAATTCAAATACAATGCGCGCTAAACAGAGGGAAATCGGAGAGAGAATTCAAAAAAAGAAGTTTTGCTAAAAGAAAGGAATGTAAAAGAAATCGGACTGGGAGTGGCGGTAAAATGGGTGCAACATGAGGACTTGCCAGGGGGACACCCATCCTAGTACTACACTCAACCAAACATGCTTATCTTCAGAATTCTGATTTGATCCAGTGCGTTAGTGCTCGTATAATCGCACACGCAATACATTGCGAGCTATAGGAGTAAAGCCAGGAGGGAGATTTTAAAGAAGACGTTTTAGTAAAAGAAATGAACGAAAAAGAAATGTGAGTGAAACAAGGGGTGCATCACGAGGACTTCCTAGAGGATCACTCATCCTAGTACTACTCCAACCCAAACTTGCTTAACTTTAAAATTCTGATTGGATATGGTGCATTAGTCCTATTCTGATCGCAACTGGAATACAATTCGCGTGATTTGATACCATGCATTAGTCCTGTTCTGATCACAACTGGAATACAATTCGCGCTAAAGAGAGGGGAATCGGAGAGAGAATTCAAAAAAAGAAGTTTTCCGAAAAGAAAGGAATGGAAAAGAAATCGGACTGGGAGTGGCGGTAAAAGGGGTGCAACATGAGGACTTGACAGGGGGTCACCCATCCTCGTACTACTCTCAACCAAACATACTTAACTTCATAATTCTGATTTGATCCAGTGCATTACTGCTGGTATGATCGCACCCGGAATAAATTGCGAGCTATAGGAGTAAAGCCTGGAGGGAGATTTTAAAAGAAGACGTTTTAGTAAATGAAATGAAAGGAAATGAAATGGGAGTGGGAGTGGCGGTACAAGGGGTGCAACACGATGACTTCCTAGAGGGTCACTCATCCTAGTACTACTCTAACCCAAACTTGCTTAACATCAGAATTCTGAATTGATCCAGTGCATTAAAACTCGTATGATCGCACCCGCAATACATTGCGAGCTATAGGACTAAAGTCGGGAGGGAGATTTTAAAAGAAGACGTTTTAGTAAATGAAATGAATGGAAAAGAAATGGGGGTGAGAGTGGCGGTCCAAGGGGTGTAACACAAGGACTTTCTAGGTTGTCACCCATCCTAGTACTACTCTAACCCAAACTTGCTTAACTTCAAAATTCTGATTTGATACGATGAAATAGTCCTATTCTGATCGCAACTGGAATACAATGCACGCTAAAGAGAGGGAAATCGGAGAGAGAATTAAAAAAAAGATGTGTTGCTAAAAGAAGGGAATGCAAAAGAAATTGGAGTGGGAGTGGTGGTAAAAAGGGTGCAACATGAGGACTTGACAGGGGGTCACCCATCCTAGTACTACTCTCAACCAAACATGCTTAACTTCAGAATTATGATTTGATCCAGTGCATTAGTGCTCGTATGATCGCACCCGCAATACATTGCGAGCTATAGGACTAAAGCCGGGAGGGAGATTTTAAAAGAAGACGTTTTAGTAAA
The DNA here is from genome assembly GCA_005771605.1 of Scutellaria baicalensis. Lineage (NCBI taxonomy): Eukaryota > Viridiplantae > Streptophyta > Magnoliopsida > Lamiales > Lamiaceae > Scutellaria > Scutellaria baicalensis. The sequence continues at coordinate 23,471,627 of CM016721.1, forward strand.
TGAAATGAATGGAAAAGAAATAGGAGTGAGAGTGGCGATACAAGGGGTGCAACACGAGGACTTTCTAGGGGGTCACCCATCCTAGTACTACTCTAACCCAAACTTGCTTAACTTCGAAGTTATGATTTGATACGGTGCATTAGTCCTATTCTGATCACAATTCGAATACAATGTGCGCTAAAGAGAGGGAAATCGGAGAGAGAATTCAAAAAAAAAGAAGTTTTGCTAAAAGAAAGCAATGGAAAATAAATCGGAGTGGTAGTGGCGGTAAAAGGGGTTCAACATGAGGACTTGACAGGGGGTCACCCATCCTAGTACTACTCTCAACCAAACATGCCTAACTTCAGAATTCTGATTTGATCCAGTGCATTAGTGCTCGTATGATCGCACCCGCAATACATTGCGAGCTATAGGACTAAAGCCGGGAGGGAGATTTTAAAAGAAGACGTTTTAGTAAATGAAATGAATGGAAAAGAAATAGGAGTGAGAGTGGCGATACAAGGGGTGCAACACGAGGACTTTCTAGGGGGTCACCCATCCTAGTACTACTCTAACCCAAACTTGCTTAACTTCGAAGTTATGATTTGATACGGTGCATTAGTCCTATTCTGATCACAATTCGAATACAATGTGCGCTAAAGAGAGGGAAATCGGAGAGAGAATTCAAAAAAAAAGAAGTTTTGCTAAAAGAAAGCAATGGAAAATAAATCGGAGTGGTAGTGGCGGTAAAAGGGGTTCAACATGAGGACTTGACAGGGGGTCACCCATCCTAGTACTACTCTCAACCAAACATGCCTAACTTCAGAATTCTGATTTGATCCAGTGCATTAGTGCTCGTATGATCGCACCCGCAAATTGCGAGCTATAGGACTAAAGCCCGGAGGGAGATTTTAAAAGAAGACGTTTTAGTAAATGAAATGAATGGAAAAGAAATGGGAGTGAGAGTGGCGGTACAATGGGTGCAACACGATGACTTCCTAGAGGGTCACTCATCCTAGTACTACTCTAACCCAAACTTGCTTAACATCAGAATTCTGAATTGATCCAGTGCATTAAAACTCGTATGATCGCACCCGCAATACATTGCGAGCTATAGGACTAAAGTCGGGAGGGAGATTTTAAAAGAAGACGTTTTAGTAAATGAAATGAATGGAAAAGAAATGGGGGTGAGAGTGGCGGTCCAAGGGGTGTAACACAAGGACTTTCTAGGTTGTCACCCATCCTAGTACTACTCTAACCCAAACTTGCTTAACTTCAAAATTCTGATTTGATACGATGAAATAGTCCTATTCTGATCGCAACTGGAATACAATGCACGCTAAAGAGAGGGAAATCGGAGAGAGAATTAAAAAAAAGATGTGTTGCTAAAAGAAGGGAATGCAAAAGAAATTGGAGTGGGAGTGGTGGTAAAAAGGGTGCAACATGAGGACTTGACAGGGGGTCACCCATCCTAGTACTACTCTCAACCAAACATGCTTAACTTCAGAATTATGATTTGATCCAGTGCATTAGTGCTCGTATGATCGCACCCGCAATACATTGCGAGCTATAGGACTAAAGCCGGGAGGGAGATTTTAAAAGAAGACGTTTTAGTAAATGAAATGAATGGAAAAGAAATAGGAGTGAGAGTGGCGATACAAGGGGTGCAACACGAGGACTTTCTAGGGGGTCACCCATCCTAGTACTACTCTAACCCAAACTTGCTTAACTTCGAAGTTATGATTTGATACGGTGCATTAGTCCTATTCTGATCACAATTCGAATACAATGTGCGCTAAAGAGAGGGAAATCGGAGAGAGAATTCAAAAAAAAAGAAGTTTTGCTAAAAGAAAGCAATGGAAAATAAATCGGAGTGGTAGTGGCGGTAAAAGGGGTTCAACATGAGGACTTGACAGGGGGTCACCCATCCTAGTACTACTCTCAACCAAACATGCCTAACTTCAGAATTCTGATTTGATCCAGTGCATTAGTGCTCGTATGATCGCACCCGCAATACATTGCGAGCTATAGGACTAAAGCCGGGAGGGAGATTTTAAAAGAAGACGTTTTAGTAAATGAAATGAATGGAAAAGAAATAGGAGTGAGAGTGGCGATACAAGGGGTGCAACACGAGGACTTTCTAGGGGGTCACCCATCCTAGTACTACTCTAACCCAAACTTGCTTAACTTCGAAGTTATGATTTGATACGGTGCATTAGTCCTATTCTGATCACAATTCGAATACAATGTGCGCTAAAGAGAGGGAAATCGGAGAGAGAATTCAAAAAAAAAGAAGTTTTGCTAAAAGAAAGCAATGGAAAATAAATCGGAGTGGTAGTGGCGGTAAAAGGGGTTCAACATGAGGACTTGACAGGGGGTCACCCATCCTAGTACTACTCTCAACCAAACATGCCTAACTTCAGAATTCTGATTTGATCCAGTGCATTAGTGCTCGTATGATCGCACCCGCAATACATTGCGAGCTATAGGACTAAAGCCGGGAGGGAGATTTTAAAAGAAGACGTTTTAGTAAATGAAATGAATGGAAAAGAAATAGGAGTGAGAGTGGCGATACAAGGGGTGCAACACGAGGACTTTCTAGGGGGTCACCCATCCTAGTACTACTCTAACCCAAACTTGCTTAACTTCGAAGTTATGATTTGATACGGTGCATTAGTCCTATTCTGATCACAATTCGAATACAATGTGCGCTAAAGAGAGGGAAATCGGAGAGAGAATTCAAAAAAAAAGAAGTTTTGCTAAAAGAAAGCAATGGAAAATAAATCGGAGTGGTAGTGGCGGTAAAAGGGGTTCAACATGAGGACTTGACAGGGGGTCACCCATCCTAGTACTACTCTCAACCAAACATGCCTAACTTCAGAATTCTGATTTGATCCAGTGCATTAGTGCTCGTATGATCGCACCCGCAAATTGCGAGCTATAGGACTAAAGCCCGGAGGGAGATTTTAAAAGAAGACGTTTTAGTAAATGAAATGAATGGAAAAGAAATGGGAGTGAGAGTGGCGGTACAATGGGTGCAACACGATGACTTCCTAGAGGGTCACTCATCCTAGTACTACTCTAACCCAAACTTGCTTAACATCAGAATTCTGAATTGATCCAGTGCATTAAAACTCGTATGATCGCACCCGCAATACATTGCGAGCTATAGGACTAAAGTCGGGAGGGAGATTTTAAAAGAAGACGTTTTAGTAAATGAAATGAATGGAAAAGAAATGGGGGTGAGAGTGGCGGTCCAAGGGGTGTAACACAAGGACTTTCTAGGTTGTCACCCATCCTAGTACTACTCTAACCCAAACTTGCTTAACTTCAAAATTCTGATTTGATACGATGAAATAGTCCTATTCTGATCGCAACTGGAATACAATGCACGCTAAAGAGAGGGAAATCGGAGAGAGAATTAAAAAAAAGATGTGTTGCTAAAAGAAGGGAATGCAAAAGAAATTGGAGTGGGAGTGGTGGTAAAAAGGGTGCAACATGAGGACTTGACAGGGGGTCACCCATCCTAGTACTACTCTCAACCAAACATGCTTAACTTCAGAATTATGATTTGATCCAGTGCATTAGTGCTCGTATGATCGCACCCGCAATACATTGCGAGCTATAGGACTAAAGCCGGGAGGGAGATTTTAAAAGAAGACGTTTTAGTAAATGAAATGAATGGAAAAGAAATAGGAGTGAGAGTGGCGATACAAGGGGTGCAACACGAGGACTTTCTAGGGGGTCACCCATCCTAGTACTACTCTAACCCAAACTTGCTTAACTTCGAAGTTATGATTTGATACGGTGCATTAGTCCTATTCTGATCACAATTCGAATACAATGTGCGCTAAAGAGAGGGAAATCGGAGAGAGAATTCAAAAAAAAAAGAAGTTTTGCTAAAAGAAAGCAATGGAAAATAAATCGGAGTGGTAGTGGCGGTAAAAGGGGTTCAACATGAGGACTTGACAGGGGGTCACCCATCCTAGTACTACTCTCAACCAAACATGCCTAACTTCAGAATTCTGATTTGATCCAGTGCATTAGTGCTCGTATGATCGCACCCGCAATACATTGCGAGCTATAGGACTAAAGCCGGGAGGGAGATTTTAAAAGAAGACGTTTTAGTAAATGAAATGAATGGAAAAGAAATAGGAGTGAGAGTGGCGATACAAGGGGTGCAACACGAGGACTTTCTAGGGGGTCACCCATCCTAGTACTACTCTAACCCAAACTTGCTTAACTTCGAAGTTATGATTTGATACGGTGCATTAGTCCTATTCTGATCACAATTCGAATACAATGTGCGCTAAAGAGAGGGAAATCGGAGAGAGAATTCAAAAAAAAAGAAGTTTTGCTAAAAGAAAGCAATGGAAAATAAATCGGAGTGGTAGTGGCGGTAAAAGGGGTTCAACATGAGGACTTGACAGGGGGTCACCCATCCTAGTACTACTCTCAACCAAACATGCCTAACTTCAGAATTCTGATTTGATCCAGTGCATTAGTGCTCGTATGATCGCACCCGCAATACATTGCGAGCTATAGGACTAAAGCCGGGAGGGAGATTTTAAAAGAAGACGTTTTAGTAAATGAAATGAATGGAAAAGAAATAGGAGTGAGAGTGGCGATACAAGGGGTGCAACACGAGGACTTTCTAGGGGGTCACCCATCCTAGTACTACTCTAACCCAAACTTGCTTAACTTCGAAGTTATGATTTGATACGGTGCATTAGTCCTATTCTGATCACAATTCGAATACAATGTGCGCTAAAGAGAGGGAAATCGGAGAGAGAATTCAAAAAAAAAGAAGTTTTGCTCAAAGAAAGCAATGGAAAATAAATCGGAGTGGTAGTGGCGGTAAAAGGGGTTCAACATGAGGACTTGACAGGGGGTCACCCATCCTAGTACTACTCTCAACCAAACATGCCTAACTTCAGAATTCTGATTTGATCCAGTGCATTAGTGCTCGTATGATCGCACCCGCAAATTGCGAGCTATAGGACTAAAGCCCGGAGGGAGATTTTAAAAGAAGATGTTTTAGTAAATGAAATGAATGGAAAAGAAATGGGAGTGAGAGTGGCGGTACAATGGGTGCAACACGAGGACTTTCTAGAGGGTCACCCATCCTAGTACTACTCTAACCCAAACTTGCTTAACTTCGAAGTTCTGATTTGATACGGTGCAGTAGTCCAATTCTGATCACAATTCGAATACAATGTGCGCTAAAGAGAGGGAAATCAGATGGAGAATCCAAAAGAAGACGTTTTGTTAAAAGGAAGGAGTGGAAAAGAAATGGGAGTGGGAGTGGCGGTACAAGGGGTGCAACACGAGAACTTCCCAGGGGATCACCTATCTCAATACTACTCTTACCCAAACTTACTTAACTTATGTGTTCTAATTTCATCTAGTGCATTTGTGCTGGTATGATCACACCCGAAATACAATGAAACCGGAGAGAGAATTCAAAAGAACATGTTTTAGTAAAAGAAAGGAATGGAAAAAACATGGGAGTGTGAGTGGCGGTACAAGGGGTGCAACACGAGAACTTCCTAGAGGGTCACTCATCCTAGTACTACGCTAACCCCAAACTTGCTTAACTTCAAAGTTCTGATTTGATACGGTGCATTAGTCCTATTTTGATCACAACTGGAATACAATGCGCGCTAAAGATAGGGAAATCGGAGAGTGAATTCAAAAAAGAAGTTTTGCTAAAAGAAAGGAATGGAAAAGAAATCGGAGTGGGAGTAGCGGTAAAAGGGGTGCAACATGAGGACTTGCCAGGGGGTCACCCATCCTAGTACTACTCTCAACCAAACATGCTTAACTTCATAATTCTGATTTGATCCAGTGCGTTACTGCTCGTACTATCGCACCCGAAATACATTGCGAGCTACAGAAGTAAAGCCAGGAGGGAGATTTTAAAAGAAGACGTTTTAGTAAAAGAAATGAACGGAAAAGAAATGGGAGTGAGAGTGGCGGTACAAGGGGTGCATCACGAGGACTTCCTAGGGGATCACTCATCCTAGTACTACTCTAACCCAAACTTGCTTAACTTCAAAGTTCTGATTTGATACGGTGCATTAGTCCTATTTTGATCACAACAGGAATACAATGCGCGCTAAAGATAGGGAAATCGGAGAGTGAATTCAAAAAAGAAGTTTTGCTAAAAGAAAGGAATGGAAAAGAAATCGGAGTGGGAGTAGCGGTAAAAGGGGTGCAAAATGAGGACTTGCCAGGGGGTCACCCATCCTAGTACTACTCTCAACCAAACATGCTTAACTTCATAATTCTGATTTGATCCAGTGCAATACTGCTGGTATGATCGCACCCGGAATACATAACGAGCCATTGGAGTAAAGCCTGTAGGGAGATTTTAAAAGAAGACGTTTTAGTAAAAGAAATAAATGGAAAAGAAATGGGAGTGGGAGTGTTGGTACAAGGGGTACAACACGAGGACTTCGTAGAGGGTCACACATCCTAGTACTACTCTAACCCAAACTTGCTTAACTTCGAAGTTCTGATTTGATATGGTCCATTAGTCCTGTTCTGATCACAACTGGAATACAATGCGCGCTCTAAAGAGAGGGAAATCGGAGAGAGAATTCAAAAAAAAGATGTTTTGCTAAAAGAAGGGAATGGAATAGAAACCGGAGTGGGAGTGGCGGTAAAAGGGGTGCAACATGAGGACGTGACAGGGGGTCACCCATCCTAGTACAACTCTCAACCAAACATGCTTAACTTCAGAATTCTGATTTGATCCAGTGCATTAGTGCTCGTATGATCGCACCCGCAATACATTGCGAGCTATAGGACTAAAGCCGGGAGGGAGATTTTAAAAGAAGACGCTTTAGTAAATGAAATGAATGGAAAAGAAATGGGAGTGAGAGTGGCGGTACAAGGGGTGCAACACGAGGACTTTCTAGAGGGTCACCCATCCTAGCACTACTCTAACCCAAACTTGATTAAATTCGAAGTTCTGATTTGATACGGTGCATTAGTCCTATTCTGATCACAATTCGAATACAATGCGCGCTAAAGAGAGGGAAATCGGAAAGAAAATTCAAAAAAAAAAGAAGTTTTGCTAAAGAAAGGAATGGAAAAGAAATCGGAGTGGGAGTGGCGGTAATAGGGGTGCAACATGAGGACTTGCCAGAGGGTCTCCCATCCTAGAACAACTCTCAACCAAACATGCTTAACTTCATAATTCCGATTTGATCCAGTGCATTACTGCTGGTATGATCGCACCTGGAATATATTGCAAGCTATAGAAGTAAAGCCTGGAGGGAGATTTTAAAAGAAGACGTTTTAGTAAAAAAAATGAATGGAAAAGAAATGGGAGTGAGAGTGGCGGTACAAGGGGTACAACATGAGGACTTCCTAAAGGGTCACACATCCTAGTACTACTCTAACCCAAACTTGCTTAACTTCGAAGTTCTGATTTGATACAGTGCATTAGTCCTGTCCTAATCACAACTGGAATACAATGCGCGCTAAAGAGAGGGTAATCTGAGAGAGAATTCAAAAAAAGATGTTTTGCTAAAAGAAGGGAATGGAAAAGAAACCGGAGTGGGAGTGGCGGTAAAAGGGGTGCAACATGAGGACGTGACAGGGGGTCACCCATCCTAGTACTACTGTCAACTAAACATGCTTAACTTCAGAATTCTGATTTGATCCAGTGCATTAGTGCTCGTATGATCGCACCCGCAATACATTGCGAGCTATAGGACTAAAGCCGGGAGGGAGATTTTAAAAGAAGACGTTTTAGTAAATAAAATGAATGGAAAATTAATGGGAGTGAGAGTGGCGGTACAAGGGGTGCAACATGAGGACGTGAAAGGGGGTCACCCATCCTAGTACTACTCTCAACCAAACATGCTTAACTTCAGAATTCTGATTTGATCCAGTGCATTACTGCTTGTATGATCGCACCTGGAATATATTGCAAGCTATAGAAGTAAAGCCTGGAGGGAGATTTTAAAAGAAGACGTTTTAGTAAAAAAAATGAATGGAAAAGAAATGGGAGTGAGAGTGGCGGTACAAGGGGTACAACATGAGGACTTCCTAAAGGGTCACACATCCTAGTACTACTCTAACCCAAACTTGCTTAACTTCGAAGTTCTGATTTGATACAGTGCATTAGTCCTGTCCTAATCACAACTGGAATACAATGCGCGCTAAAGAGAGGGTAATCTGAGAGAGAATTCAAAAAAGATGTTTTGCTAAAAGAAGGGAATGGAAAAGAAACCGGAGTGGGAGTGGCGGTAAAAGGGGTGCAACATGAGGACGTGACAGGGGGTCACCCATCCTAGTACTACTGTCAACTAAACATGCTTAACTTCAGAATTCTGATTTGATCCAGTGCATTAGTGCTCGTATGATCGCACCCGCAATACATTGCGAGCTATAGGACTAAAGCCGGGAGGGAGATTTTAAAAGAAGACGTTTTAGTAAATAAAATGAATGGAAAATTAATGGGAGTGAGAGTGGCGGTACAAGGGGTGCAACATGAGGACGTGAAAGGGGGTCACCCATCCTAGTACTACTCTCAACCAAACATGCTTAACTTCAGAATTCTGATTTGATCCAGTGCATTAGTGCTCGTATGATCGCACCCGCAATACATTAACTTCGAAGTTCTGATTTGATACGGTGTATTAGTCCTATTCTGATCACAATTCGAATACAATGCGCGCTAAAGAGAGGGAAATCGGAGAAAAAGATATTTTGCTAAAAGAAGGGAATGGAAAAGAAACCGGAGTGGGAGTGGCGGTAAAAGGGGTGCAACATGAGGACGTGACAGGGGGTCACCCATCCAAGTACTACTGTCAACTAAACATGGTTAAGTTCAGAATTCTGATTTGATCCAGTGTATTAGTGCTCGTATGATCGCACCCGCAATACATTGCGAGCTATAGGACTAAAGCCGGGAGGGAGATTTTAAAAGAAGACGTTTTAGTAAATGAAATGAATGGAAAAGAAATGGGAGTGAGAGTGGCGGTACAAGGGGTGCAACACGAGGACTTTCTAGGGGGTCACCCATCCTAGTACTACTCTAACCTAAACTTGCTTAGCTTCGAAGTTCTGATTTGATACGGTGCATTAGTCCTATTCTGATCACAATTCGAATACAATGCGGGCTAAACAGAGGGAAATCGGAGAGAGAATTCAAAAAAAGAAGTTTTGCTAAAAGAAAGGAATGGAAAATAAATCGGAGTAAAGCCTGGTGTAAACCGGAGTGGGAGTGGCGGTAAAAGGGGTGCAACATGAGGACTTGCCAGGGGGTCACCCATCCTAGTACTGCTCTCAACCAAACATGCTTAACTTCAGAATTCTGATTTGATCCAGTGAGTTAGTGCTCGTATTATCTCACCCGCAATACATTGCGAGCTACAGGGGTAAAGCCAGGAGGGAGATTTTAAAAGAAGACGTTTTAGTAAAAGAAATGAACGGAAAAGAAATGGGAGTGAGAGTGGCGGTACAAGGGGTGCATGACGAGGACTTCCTAGGGGATCACTCATCCTAGTACTATTCTAACCAAAACTTGCTTAACTTCAAAGTTCTTATTTGATACCATGCATTAGTCCTGTTCTGATCACAACTGGAATACAATTCGCGCTAAAGAGAGGGGAATCGGAGAGAGAATTAAAAAAAAAAAGTTTTCCTAAAAGAAAGGAATGGAAAAGAAATCGGACTGGGAATGGCGGTAAAAGGGGTACAACATGAGGACTTGCCAGGGGGTCACCCATCCTCGTACTACTCTCAACCAAACATGCTTAACTTCGTAATTCTGATTTGATCCAGTGCATTACTGCTGGTATGATCTCACCCGCAATACATTGCGAGCTACAGGAGTAAAGCCAGGAGGGAGGTTTTAAAAGAAGACGTTTTAGTAAAAGAAATGAACGGAAAAGAAATGGGAGTGAGAGTGGCGGTACAAGGGGTGCATCACGAGGACTTCCTAGGGGATCACTCATCCTAGTACTATTCTAACCAAAACTTGCTTAACTTCAAAGTTCTTATTTGATACCATGCATTAGTCCTGTTCTGATCACAACTGGAATACAATTCGCGCTAAAGAGAGGGGAATCGGAGAGAGAATTAAAAAAAAGAAGTTTTCCTAAAAGAAAGGAATGGAAAAGAAATCGGACTGGGAATGGCGGTAAAAGGGGTACAACATGAGGACTTGCCAGGGGGTCACCCATCCTCGTACTACTCTCAACCAAACATGCTTAACTTCATAATTCTGATTTGATCCAGTGCATTACTGCTGGTATGATCGCACCCGGAATATATTGCGAGCTATAGGAGTAAAGCCTGGAGGGAGATTTTAAAAGAAGACGTTTTAGTAAATGAAATGAAAGGAAAGGAAATGGGAGTGGGAGTGGCGGTACAAGGGGTGCAACACGAGGACTTCCTAGAGGGTCACTCATCCTAGTACTACTCTAACCCAAACTTGCTTAACTTCAAAATTCCGATTTGATACGGTGCATTAGTCCTATTCTGATCGCAACTGGAATACAATGCACGCTAAAGAGAGGGAAATCGGAGAGAGAATTAAAAAAAGATGTTTTGCTAAAAGAAGGGAATGGAGAAGAAATCGGAGTGGGAGTGGCGGTAAAAAGGGTGCAACATGAGGACTTGACGGGGGGTCACCCATCCTAGTACTACTCTCAACCAAACATGCTAAAACTTCAGAATTCCGATTTGATCCAGTGCATTAGTGCTCGTATGATCGCACCCGGAATACATTCCGAGCTATAGGAGTAAATTTGGGATTGAGATTTTAAGAGAAGACGTTTTAGTAAAAGAAATGAACGGAAAAGAAATGGGAGTGAGAGTGGCGGTACAAGGGTGCATCACGAGGACTTCCTAGGGGATCACTCATCGTAGTACTACTCTAACCCAAACTTGCTTAACTTCAATGTTCTGATTTGATACGGTGCATTAGTCCTGTTCTGATCACAATTGGAATACAATACGCGTTAAAGAGAGGAAAATCGGAGGGAGAATTCAAAAATAGAAGTTTTGCTAAAAGAAAGGAATGGAAAAGAAATCGTAGTGGGAGTGGCCTTAAAAGGGGTGCAACATGACGACTTGCCAGGGGGTCACCCATCCTAGTACTACTCTCAACCAAACATGCTTAACTTCAGAATTCTGATTTGATCCAGTGCGTTAGTGCTCGTATTATCACTCCCGAAATACATTGCGAGCTACAGGAGTAAAGCCAGGAGGGAGATTTTAAAAGAAGACGTTTTAGTAAAAGAAATGAACGGAAAAGAAATGGGAGTGAGAGTGGCGGTACAAGGGGTGCATCACGAGGACTTCCTAGGGGATCACTCATCCTAGTACTACTGTAACCCAAACTTGCTTAACTTCAAAGTTCTGATTTGATACGGTGCAATAGTTCTGTTCTGATCACAACTGGCATACAATTCGCGCTAAAGAGAGGGAAATCGGAGAGAGAATTCAAAAAAAGAAGTTTTGCTAAAAGAAAGTAA
>CM016721.1:23487603-23616112 GCA_005771605.1 Scutellaria baicalensis
GGGAATCGTTTTCAATTTTTCGGTACATTAATGACCACAAGAACCTTGTTTTCTAGCATATTTACTTTTCTGGGATCATATCAAGTCAATGTAATGAAAAACTAATGAAAATTTACGCTTTAAAAAAAATTCAAAATTTCGTAGGGGTAAATTGGGGTTTTCGATAAGTCGTGTGCAATGTTTCGGTGTTTAATGGCCACACATTTTTTTTCTCTCATATATTTTATTTTGGCATCATATCAAGTCGATCTAACAAAAAAATATATGAAATTTTACGATTTGGAAAATTTAAAAAATTACATGGAGGTAAATTGGGTTTTTAGGGAATAGTTTACAATTTTTCGGTGCATCAATGACCACAAGAACCTTGTTTTCCGGCATATTTGCTTTTCTGGCATCATATCAAGTTAATCAAATGAAAATAAATGAAAATTTACGCTTTCAAAAAATTTCAAAATTCCATAAGGGTAAATTGGGGTTTTCGGTAACTAGTGTGTAATTTTTAAGTGTTTTAATGACCACGAAAATCTTTTTTTCACTCATATATAATGTTTTGACATCATATCAAGTCGAATATACAATAAAAATCTAATGACAATTTACGCTATGGAAAATTTACAAAATTTTATAGGTGTAAATTGGGGTTTTTAGGGAATCGTTTTCAATTTTTCGGTGCATCAATGACCACAAGAACCTTGTTTTCCGGCATATTTGCTTTTCTGTCATCATATCAAGTTAATCAAATGAAAAATAAATGAAAATTTACGCTTTCAAAAAATTTCAAAATTCCATAAGTGTAAATTGGGGTTTTCGGTAACTAGTATGTAATTTTTCAGTGTTTTAATGACCACGAAAATCTTTTTTTCACTCATATATAATGTTTTGTCTTCATATCAAGTCGAATATATAATAAAAATCAAATGACAATTTTCACTATGTAAAATTTACAAAATTCCATATGGGTGTTTTCAGGGAATCGTTTTCAATTTTTCGGTACATTAATGACCACAAGAACCTTGTTTTCTAGCATATTTACTTTTCTGGGATCATATCAAGTCGATGTAATGAAAAACTAATGAAAATTTACGCTTTAAAAAAAATTCAAAATTTCGTAGGGGTAAATTGGGGTTTTCGATAAGTCGTGTGCAATGTTTCGGTGTTTTAATGGCCACACATTTTTTTTCTCTCATATATTTTATTTTGGCATCATATCAAGTCGATCTAACAAAAAATATATGAAATTTTACGATTTGGAAAATTTAAAAAATTACATGGAGGTAAATTGGGTTTTTAGGGAATAGTTTACAATTTTTCGGTGCATCAATGACCACAAGAACCTTGTTTTCCGGCATATTTGCTTTTCTGGCATCATATCAAGTTAATCAAATGAAAAATAAATGAAAATTTACGCTTTCAAAAAATTTCAAAATTCCATAAGGGTATATTGGGGTTTTCGGTAACTAGTGTGTAATTTTTCAGTGTTTTAATGACCACGAAAATCTTTTTTTCACTCATATATAATGTTTTGACTTCATATCAAGTCGAATATCTAATAAAAAACAAATGACAATTTTCACTATGTAAAATTTACAAAATTCCATATGGGTGTTTTCAGGGAATCGTTTTCAATTTTTCGGTACATTAATGACCACAAGAACCTTGTTTTCTAGCATATTTACTTTTCTGGGATCATATCAAGTCGATGTAATGAAAAACTAATGAAAATTTACGCTTTAAAAAAAATTCAAAATTTCGTAGGGGTTAATTGGGGTTTTCGGTAAGTCGTGTGCAATGTTTCAGTGTTTTAATGGCCACACATTTTTTTTCTCTCATATATTTTATTTTGGCATCATATCAAGTCGATCTAACAAAAAATATATGAAATTTTACGATTTGGAAAATTTAAAAAATTACATGGAGGTAAATTGGGTTTTTAGGGAATAGTTTACAATTTTTCGGTGCATCAATGACCACAAGAACCTTGTTTTCCGGCATATTTGCTTTTCTGGCATCATATCAAGTTAATCAAATGAAAAATAAATGAAAATTTACGCTTTCAAAAAATTTCAAAATTCCATAAGGGTAAATTGGGGTTTTCGGTAACTAGTGTGTAATTTTTAAGTGTTTTAATGACCACGAAAATCTTTTTTTCACTCATATATAATGTTTTGACATCATATGAAGTCGAATATCCAATAAAAATCTAATGACAATTTACGCTATGGAAAATTTACAAAATTTCATAGGTGTAAATTGGGGTTTTTAGGGAATCGTTTTCAATTTTTCGGTGCATTAATGACCATAAGAACCTTGTTTTTTCGCATATTTACTTTTCTTCGATCATATCATGTCGATGTAATAAAAAACTAATGAAAATTTAGGCTTTCAAAAAAAATTCAAAATTCCGTAGGGGTAAATTGGGGTTTTCGGTAAATCGTGTGCAATGTTTCAATGTATTAATGGCCACACATTTTTTTCTCTCATATATTTTATTTTGGCATCATATCAAGTCGATCTAATAAAAAATAAATGAAATTTTACGCTTTGGAAAATTTAAAAAATTTTATAGGGGTAAATTGGGGTTTTTAGGGAATAGTTTACAATTTTTCGATGCATCAATGACCACAAGAACCTGGTTTTCCGGCATATTTTCTTTGCTGGCATCATATCAAGTTAATCAGATTAAAAATTACGCTTTCAAAAAATTTCAAAATTCCATAAGCGTAAATTGGGGTTTTCGGTAACTAGTGTGTAATTTTTAAGTGTTTTAATGACCACGAAAATCTTTTTTTCACTCATATATAATGTTTTGACATCATATCAAGTCGAATATCCAATGAAAATCTAATGACAATTTACGCTATGGAAAATTTACAAAATTCCATAGGTGTAAATTGGGGTTTTTAGGGAATCGTTTTCAATTTTTCGGTGCATTAATGACCATAAGAACCTTGTTTTTTCGCATATTTACTTTTCTGGGATCATATCATGTCGATGTAATAAAAAACTAATGAAAATTTAGGCTTTTAAAAAAATTCAAAATTCCGTAGGGGTAAATTGGGTTTTTCGGTAAATCGTGTGCAATGTTTCAGTGTTTTAATGGCCACATATTTTTTTCTCTCATATATTTTATTTTGGCATCATATCAAGTCGATCTAATAAGAAATAAATGAAATTTTACGCTTTGGAAAATTTAAAAAATTACATAGGGGTAAATTGGGGTTTTTAGGGAATAGTTTACAATTTTTTGATGCATCAATGACAACAAGAACCTTGTTTTTCGGCATATTTTCTTTGCTGGCATTATATCAAGTTAATCAGATTAAAAATTACGCTTTCAAAAAATTTCAAAATTCCATAAGTGTAAATTGGGGTTTTCGGTAACTAGTGTGTAATTTTTCAGTGTTTTAATGACCACGAAAATCTTTTTTTCACTCATATATAATGTTTTGACATCATATCAAGTCCAATATCTAATAAAAATCAAATGACAATTTTCGCTATGTAAAATTTACAAAATTCCATATGGGTGTTTTTAGGGAATCGTTTTCAATTTTTCGGTACATTAATGACCACAAGAACCTTGTTTTCTAGCATATTTACTTTTCTAGGATCATATCAAGTCGATGTAATGAAAAAGTAATGAAAATTTACGCTTTAAAAAAAATTCAAAATTTCGTAGGGGTAAATTGGGGTTTTCGGTAAATCGTGTGCAATGTTTAAGTGTTTTAATGGCCACACATTTTTTTTCTCTCATATATTTTATTTTGGCATCATATCAAGTCGATCTAAAAAAAATAAATGAAATTTTACGATTTGGAAAATTTAAAAAATTACATGGAGGTAAATTGGGTTTTTAGGGAATAGTTTACAATTTTTCGGTGCATCATTGACCACAATAACCTTGTTTTCCGGCATATTTGCTTTTCTGGCATCATATCAAGTTAATCAAATGAAAAATAAATGAAAATTTACGATTTCAAAAAATTTAAAAATTCCATAAGGGTAAATTGGGGTTTTCGGTAACTAGTGTGTAATTTTTAAGTGTTTTAATGACCACGAAAATCTTTTTTACACTCATATATAATGTTTTGACATCATATCAAGTCAAATATCCAATGAAAATCTAATGACAATTTACGCTATGGAAAATTTACAAAATTCCATAGGTGTAAATTGGGGTTTTTAGGGAATCGTTTTCAATTTTTCGGTGCATTAATGACCATAAGAACCTTGTTTTTTCGCATATTTACTTTTCTGGGATCATATCATGTCGATGTGATAAAAAACTAATGAAAATTTAGGCTTTCAAAAAAAATTCAAAATTCCGTAGGGGTAAATTGGGGTTTTCGGTAAATCGTGTGCATTGTTTCAGTGTTTTAATGGCCACACATTTTTTTCTCTCATATATTTTATTTTGGCATCATATCAAGTCGATCTAATAAAAAATAAATGAAATTTTACGCTTTGGAAAATTTAAAAAATTACATAGGGGTAAATTGGGGTTTTTAGGGAATAGTTTACAATTTTTAGATGCATCAATGACCACAAGAACCTTGTTTTCCGGCATATTTTCTTTGCTGGCATCATATCAAGTTAATCAGATTAAAAATTACGCTTTCAAAAAATTTCAAAATTCCATAAGTGTAAATTGGGGTTTTCGGTAACTAGTGTGTAATTTTTCAGTGTTTTAATGACCACGAAAATCTTTTTTTCACTCATATATAATGTTTTGACATCATATCAAGTCCAATATCTAATAAAAATCAAATGACAATTTTCGCTATGTAAAATTTACAAAATTCCATATGGGTGTTTTTAGGGAATCGTTTTCAAATTTTCGGTACATTAATGACCACAAGAACCTTGTTTTCTAGCATATTTACTTTTCTGGGATTATATCAATTCGATGTAATGAAAAACTAATGAAAATTTATGCTTTAAAAAAAATTCAAAATTTCGTAGGGTAAATTGGGGTTTTCGGTAAATCGTGTGCAATGTTTCAGTGTTTTAATGGCCACACATTTTTTGTCTCTCATATATTTTATTCTGGCATCACATCATGTCGATCTAACAAAAAATAAATGAAATTTTACGATTTGGAAAATTTAAAAAATTACATGGAGGTAAATTGGGTTTTTAGGGAATAGTTTACAATTTTTCGGTGCGTTAATGACCACAAGAACCTTGTTTTCCGGCATATTTTCTTTTCTGGCATCATATCAAGTTAATCAAATGAAAAATAAATGAAAATTTACGCTTTCAAAAAATTTCAAAATTCCATAATGGTAAATTGGGGTTTTCGGTAACTAGTGTGTAATTTTTAAGTGTTTTAATGACCACGAAAATCTTTTTTTCACTCATATATAATGTTTTGACATCATATCAAGTCAAATATCCAATGAAAATCTAATGACAATTTACGCTATGGAAAATTTACAGAATTCCATAGGTGTAAATTGGGGTTTTAGGGAATCGTTTTCAATTTTCCACAAGAACCTTCAAAAAGCCAAAATTTACCCTTCAAAAAAAATTCAAAATTTCGTAGGGGTAAATTGGGGTTTTCGGTAAATCGTTTGCAATGTTTCTGTGTTTTAATGGCCACGCATTTTTTTTCTCATATATTTTATTTTGGCATCATATCAAGTCGATCTAATAAAAAAAAAATGAAATTTTACGCTTTGGAAAATTTAAAAAATTACATAGGGGTAAATTGAGGTTTTTAGGGAATAGTTTACAATTTTTGGGTGCATTAATGACCACAAGAACCTTGTTTTCTAGCATATTTACTTTTCTGGGATCATATCATGTCGATGTAATAAAAAACTAATGAAAATTTACACTTTCAAAAAAAATTCAAAATTTCGTAGGGGTAAATTGGGGTTTTCGGTAACTCGTGTGCAATGTTTCAGTGTTTTAATGGCCACACTTTTTTTTTCTCATATATTTTATTTTGGCATCATATCAAGTGGATCTAATAAAAAATAAATGAAATTTTACGATTTGGAAAATTTAAAAAATTACATGGAGATAAATTGGGTTTTTAGGGAATAGTTTACAATTTTTCGGTGCATTAATGACCACAAGAACCTTGTTTTCTAGAATATTTACTTTTCTGGGATCATTTCATGTCGATGTAATAAAAACTAATGAAAATTTACTCTTTCAAAAAAAATTCAAAATTTCGTAGGGGTAATTTGGGGTTTTCAGTAAATCGTGTGCAATGTTTCAGTGTTTTAATGGCCACACATTTTCTTTTCTCATATATTTTATTTTGGCGTTGAGAGTAGTACTAGGATGGGTGACCCCCTGGCAAGTCCTCATGTTGCACCCCTTTTACCGCCACTCCCACTCCGATTTCTTTACCATTCCCTTCTTTTAGCAAAACATCTTTTTTTGAATTCTCTCTCCGATTTCCCTCTCTTTTGCATGCATTGTAGTTGTGATCAGAACAGGACTAATGCACCGTATCAAATCAGAACTTTGAAGTTAAGCAAGTTTGGGTTAGAGTAGTACTAGGATGAGTGATCCCCTAGAAAGTCCTCGTGACGCACCCCTTGTACCGCCACTCTCACTCCCATTTCTTTTCCGTTCATTTCTTTTACTAAAACGTCTTCTTTTAAAACCTCCCTCTTGGCTTTACTCCTGTAGCTCGCAATGTATTTCGGGTGCGATAGTACGAGCAGTAACGCACTGGATCAAATAAGAATTCTGAAGTTAAGCATGTTTGGTTGAGAGTAGTACTAGGATGGGTGACCCCCCTGGCAAGTCGTCATTTTGCACCCCTTTTACCGCCACTCCCACTCCGATTTCTTTTCCATTACTTTCTTTTAGCAAAACTTCTTTTTTTTTGAATTCTCTCTCCGATTTCCCTCTCTTTAGCGCTAATTGTATGCCAGTTGTGATCAGAACAGAACTAATGCACCGTATCAAATCAGAACTTTGAAGTTAAGAAAGTTTGGGTTAGAGTAGTACTACGATGAGTGATCCCCTAGGAAGTCCTCGTGATGCACCCTTGTACCGCCACTCTCACTCCGATTTCTTTTCGTTCATTTCTTTTACTAAATCGTCTTCTTTTAAAATCTCCCTCCTGGCTTTACTCCTATAGCTCGCAATGTATTTCGGGTGCGATAGTACGAGTAGTAACGCACTGGATCAAATCAGAATTCTGAAGTTAAGCATGTTTGGTTGAGAGTAGTACTAGGATGGGTGACCCCCCCTGGCAAGTCGTCATGTTGCACCCCTTTTACCGCCACTCCCACTCCGATTTCTTTTCCATTACTTTCTTTTAGCAAAACTTCTTTTTTTTGAATTCTCTCTCCGATTTCCTTCTCTTTAGCGCGAATTGTATGCCAGTTGTGATCAGAACAGAACTATTGCACCGTATCAAATCAGAACTTTGAAGTTAAGCAAGTTTGGGTTAGAGTAGTACTAGGATGAGTCCCCTAGGAAGTCCTCGTGATGCACCCCTTGTACCGCCACTCTCACTCCCATTTCTTTTCCGTTCATTTCTTTTACTAAAACGTCTTCTTTTAAAATCTCCTCCCTGGCTTTACTCCTGTAGCTGGCAATGTATTTCGGGAGTGATAATACGAGCACTAACGCACTGGATCAAATCAGAATTCTGAAGTTAAGCATGTTTGGTTGAGAGTAGTACTAGGATGGGTGACCCCCTGGCAAGTCGTCATGTTGCACCCCTTTTAAGGCCACTCCCACTACGATTTCTTTTCCATTCCTTTCTTTTAGCAAAACTTCTATTTTTGAATTCTCCCTCCGATTTCCCTCTCTTTACCGCGTATTGTATTCCAATTGTGATCAGAACAGGACTAATGCACCGTATCAAATCAGAACTTTGAAGTTAAGCAAGTTTGGGTTAGAGTAGTACTACGATGAGTGATCCCCTAGGAAGTCCTCGTGATGCACCCTCGTACCGCCACTCTCACTCCCATTTCTTTTCCGTTCATTTATTTTACTAAAACGTCTTCTTTTAAAATCTCAATCCCAAATTTACTCCTATAGCTCGGAATGTATACCGGGTGCGATCATACGAGCACTAATGCACTGGATCAAATCGGAATTCTGAAGTTTTAGCATGTTTGGTTGAGAGTAGTACTAGGATGGGTGACCCCCTATCAAGTCCTCATGTTGCACCCTTTTTACCGCCACTCCCACTCCGATTTCTTCTCCATTCCCTTCTTTTAGCAAAACATCTTTTTTTAATTCTCTCTCCGATTTCCCTCTCTTTAGCGTGCATTGTATTCCAGTTGCGATCAGAATAGGACTAATGCACTGTATCAAATCAGAATTTTGAAGTTAAGCAAGTTTGGGTTAGATTAGTACTAGGATGAGTGACCCTCTAGGAAGTCCTCGTGTTGCACCCCTTGTACCGCCACTCCCACTCCCATTTCCTTTCCTTTCATTTCATTTACTAAAACGTCTTCTTTTAAAATTTCCCTCCAGGCTTTCCTCCTATAGCTCGCAATGTATTCCGGGTGCGATCATACCAGCAGTAATGCACTGGATCAAATCAGAATTATGAAGTTAAGCATGTTTGGTTGAGAGTAGTACGAGGATGGGTGACCCCCTGGCAAGTCCTCATGTTGTACCCCTTTTACCGCCACTCCCAGTCCGATTTCTTTTCCATTCCTTTCTTTTAGGAAAAGTTCTTTTTTTTAATTCTCTCTCCGATTCCCCTCTCTTTAGCGCGAATTGTATTCCAGTTGTGATCAGAACTGGACTAATGCACAATATCAAATCAGAACTTTGAAGTTAAGCAAGTTTGGGTTAGAATAGTACTAGGATGAGTGATCCCCTAGGAAGTCCTCGTGATGCCCCCCTTGTACCGCCACTCTCACTCCCATTTCTTTTCCGTTCATTTCTTTTACTAAAACGTCTTTTTTTAAAATCTCCCTCCTGGCTTTACTCCTGTAGCTCGCAATGTATTGCGGGTGAGATAATACGAGCACTAACTCACTGGATCAAATCATAATTCTGAAGTTAAGCATGTTTGGTTGAGAGCAGTACTAGGATGGGTGACCCCCTGGCAAGTCCTCATGTTGCACCCATTTTACCGCCACTCCCACTCCGGTTTACACCAGGCTTTACTCCGATTTCTTTTCCATTCCTTTCTTTTAGCAAAACTTCTTTTTTTGAATTCTCTCTCTGATTTCCCTCTCTTTAGCGCGCATTGTATTTGAATTGTGATCAGAATAGGACTAATGCACCGTATCAAATCAGAACTTCGAAGTTAAGCATGTTTGGGTTAGAGTAGTACTAGGATGGGTGACCCCCTAGAAAGTCCTCGTGTTGCACCCCTTGTACCGCCACTCTCACTCCCATTTCTTTTCCATTCATTTCATTTACTAAAACGTCTTCTTTTAAAATCTCCCTCCCGGCTTTAGTCCTATAGCTCGCAATGTATTGCGGGTGAGATCATACGAGCACTAATGCACTGGATCAAATCAGAATTCTGAAGTTAAGCATGTTTAGTTGACAGTAGTACTAGGATGGGTGACCCCCTTTCACGTCCTCATGTTGCACCCCTTTTACCGCCACTCCCACTCCGGTTTCTTTTCCATTCCCTTCTTTTAGCATAACATCTTTTTTTGAATTCTCTCTCAGATTTCCCTCTCTTTAGCGCGCATTGTATTCCAGTTGTGATCAAGAACTGATGCACTGTATCAAATCAGAACTTCGAAGTTAAGCAAGTTTGGGTTAGAGTAGTACTAGGATGTGTGACCCTTTAGGAAGTCCTCGTGTTGTACCCCTTGTACCGCCACTCCCACTCCCATTTCTTTTCCATTCATTTTTTTTACTAAAACGTCTTCTTTTAAAATATCCCTCCAGGCTTTACTCCTATAGCTCGCAATGTATTCCAGGTGCGATCATACCAGCAGTAATGCACTGGATCAAATCAGAATTATGAAGTTAAGCATGTTTGGTTGAGAGTTGTTCTAGGATGGGTGACCCTCTGGCAAGTCCTCATGTTGCACCCCTATTACCGCCACTCCCACTCCGATTTCTTTTCCATTCCTTTCTTTTAGCAAAACTTTTTTTTTTTTTGAATTCTCTCTCCGATTTCCCTCTCTTTAGCGCGCATTGTATTCGAATTGTGATCAGAATAGGACTAATGCACCGTATCAAATCAGAACTTCGAAGTTAAGCAAGTTTGGGTTAGAGTAGTGCTAGGATGGGTGACCCTCTAGAAAGTCCTCGTGTTGCACCCCTTGTACCGCCACTCTCACTCCCATTTCTTTTCCATTCATTTCATTTACTAAAACGTCTTCTTTTAAAATCTCCCTCCCGGCTTTAGTCCTATAGCTCGCAATGTATTGCGGGTGCAATCATAAAAGCACTAATGCACTGGATCAAATCAGAATTCTGAAGTTAAGCATGTTTGGTTGAGAGTAGTACTAGGATGGGTGACCCCCTGTCACGTCCTCATGTTGCACCCCTTTTACCGCCACTCCCACTCCGGTTTCTTTTCCATTCCCTTCTTTTAGCAAAACAACTTTTTTTGAATTCTATCTCCGATTTCCCTCTTTTTAGAGCGCATTGTATTCCAGTTGTGATCAGGACAGGACTAATGCACCATATCAAATCAGAACTTCGAAGTTAAGCAAGTTTGGGTTAGAGTAGTACTAGGATGTGTGACCCTCTACGAAGTCCTCGTGTTGTACCCCTTGTACCAACACTCCCACTCCCATTTCTTTTTCATTTATTTCTTTTACTAAAACGTCTTCTTTTAAAATCTTCCTCCAGGCTTTACTCCTATGGCTCGCTATGTATTCCGGGTGCGATCATACCAGCAGTATTGCACTGGATCAAATCAGAATTATGAAGTTAAGCATGTTTGGTTGAGAGTAGTACTAGGATGGGTGACCCCCTGGCATGTCCTCATGTTTGATGTGGATAGAACGAGGACCCATTAGATATTACGATCTAAGAACCCAACGTATTAGAATAAGCAGTGGATCTCCCCAAATCGAGAATCTAGTTTGATTTTACTTAGAGCGAAAGAACCTCGACCCGTTGGCTATTTATATCAGCCAAGAACCTCGGTATGATGAACGCCACAAGATCTTGCTCAATTGACCTTGATAAGTTCTTGATAAAAAGAAAACCTCACAAAGAGAGAATTCAACTCACAAAGCTTTAAGCTTAATTTTCGGATTCAAAAAAAGGTTGTCCCATTACAAATGATCGAAGGACCTATTTATAGTAGACAAATGACTCTTAAGTACCTACATTAATACCTATCACTAATGTAGTCATTATAAGGCTTTTGTAACTTAAAACTACATTAAAATCAAATTATATGCTTTTGTAACTAAAAACTACATTAAAATCCAATTATATGCTTTTGTAACTACTAAGGAATGCATAGAGTCTTGATCATCCCATGGGCTAGATATTGGCCACGAATTTGATGGCCCATGATCATCAAACTATGCCTTCAAGCCCAATTTAGCATTTGTGCACCATATTAAGTGATCTCTAGCCCAATAACATTCACCATTGGGCCTTCTTTGGACTTCTCTTGCACATTTTCTTTAATTTCAGCAACAAGGTTCATCAAGGCCTCTTTAAGCTTCTTAGCCTTTGCTCTTGTAATCGGACCTTCATGCATTATCAAAGGATCCCTCTTCCTTGCATGGTTTTGCATGGGTGGCTCTCCATCATTCCCCTCCTCTTCAAAAGGATTCGTCCTCGAATCTACATCATCAAGATGTGGAGATAGATCAGAAACGTTGAAAGTTGCACTTACATTATACTCTCCCGGA
This sequence comes from Scutellaria baicalensis, assembly GCA_005771605.1. Taxonomy (NCBI): domain Eukaryota; kingdom Viridiplantae; phylum Streptophyta; class Magnoliopsida; order Lamiales; family Lamiaceae; genus Scutellaria; species Scutellaria baicalensis. Next base: position 23,499,387 of record CM016721.1, read on the forward strand.
AGGTCAAGTCTGTAAGCATTATCATTAATTCGAGCAACCACTTGAAATGGTCCATCTCCTCTTGGCCGCAACTTCGACTTTCTCTTACTTGGAAACCTTTCTTTCCTCAAGTGTAACCATACCCAATCTCCGGGTTCAAAGATGACTTGCTTGCGACCCTTATTTGCTTGTTTAACATATTGTTCGGTTCTCTTCTCAATGTTAAGTCTAACTTTTTCATGCAGCTTCTTGATCAGCTCGGCTTTAGCTTTACCATCAAGACTTGAACGCTCTTCAATAGGTATTGGCACAAGATCAAGTGGACTCAGAGGATTGAAACCATAAACAATCTCAAAAGGAGAATGATTAGTAGCAGAATGAACACTTCTATTATATGCAAATTCAGCAAATGTCAAACAATCCTCCCAATTCTTCAAATTCTTTTGAAACAAAATTCTAAGTAATTGAGATAAAGTTCTATTAACAACTTCAGTTTGTCCATCCGTTTGTGGATGACAAGTAGTAGAAAATAAGAGCTTAGTTCCCAATTTACTCCACAATACACGCCAAAAGTGACTCAAAAACTTTGCATCTCTATCACTCACAATAGTTCTTGGAATTCCATGCAAACGAACAACTTCCTTAAAGAACAAATCAGCAATATGAGTTGCATCATCACTCTTATGACATGGAATAAAGTGTGCCATTTTCGAAAATCTATCAACCACAACGAAAATAGAATCTTTACCTTTCTTTGTTCTTGGTAAGCCTAAAACAAAGTCCATGGATATGTCTACCCAAGGTTCATTAGGTATCGGTAAAGGTGTGTACAATCCATGTGGCTGCACTCTTGATTTAGCTTGCTTGCAAGTTATGCACTTTGCACAAATGTTTTCAACATCAACTCGCATTTTAGGCCAATAAAAATGATCACACAAGACACCCAAAGTTTTATGTACCCCAAAATACCCCATTAATCCTCCCCCATGAGCTTCTCTAACAAGTAACTCACGCATAGAACATTTAGGAATGCATAGTTTACTTTCATGAAACAAGTATCCCTCATGCCTATAGAACTTCTCAAATGCAGAATGCTCACAAGCCAAATAAATAGAAGCAAAATCAGAATCATTAGCATACAACCCCTTAATAGATTCAAAACCAAGAAGTTTAGAACTCAAAGTAGAGATTAATGCATACCTCCTAGATAGTGCATCCGCAACAATGTTTTCCTTTCCCTTTTTGTATTTGATCACATATGGAAAAGATTCAATGAATTCCACCCACTTGGCATGCCTCTTACCAAGCTTGCCTTGACCCTTGAGGTACTTGAGAGATTCATGATCAGTATGAATAACAAACTCTCTTGTCCACAAGTAATGCTGCCATGTCTCCAACGTCCTCACTAATGCATACAACTCCTTGTCGTATGTAGGATAGTTCAACTGAGCGCCCTTCAACTTTTCACTAAAGTATGCAATTGGCTTTCCTTCCTGCATCAAAACAGCTCCTATACCCACTCCCGATGCATCACATTCAATCTCAAACATTTTTTCAAAGTTAGGTAATGCAAGAATGGGTGCGGTAGTTAGTTTCTCTTTAAGGACATCAAAAGCAACTTGTTGTTTTTCTCCCCAATTAAAACCAACTTCTTTTTTAACAATTTCGTTCAATGGTGCTGCTATAGTGCTAAAATCTTTCACAAACCTCCTATAAAAACTAGCAAGTCCATGAAAACTTCTTACTTCAGAAATGTTTTTAGGAATCGGCCAATCTAGAATAGCCTTGACTTTATCCTTCTCCATTTCAATCCCATTAGCACTTACAACAAAACCAAGAAACACAATTTTATCCATGCAAAAAGAACACTTCTTAAGGTTAGCATACAAAGACTCTTTTCTTAAAGTGTCCAAAACAGCAAGCACATGATCAAAATGTTGTTCCATGCTTTTGCTATATATAAGAATGTCATCAAAGTACACAACCACAAACTTCCCAATAAAGTCTCGCAAAACATGATTCATTAATCTCATGAAAGTACTTGGTGCGTTCGTTAAACCAAAAGGCATAACTAACCACTCATACAAGCCATATTTTGTTTTGAAAGCCGTTTTCCATTCATCTCCTTCTCTTATTCTAATTTGATGATATCCACTCTTTAAATCAATTTTAGAGAAAATGATTGAACCATACAACTCATCAAGCATATCATCTAACCTAGGGATAGGATAGCGATACTTTACCGTAATTTTGTTGATGGCTCGACAATCAGTACACATTCTCCATGTACCATCCTTCTTTGGCACAACAATGACCGGTACCGCACAAGGACTCATGCTCTCTCGAACCTTACCCTTTTCCATCAGCTCCTCCACTTGTCTTTGTATCTCTTTGGTTTCCTCCGGATTAGCTCTATATGCCGGTCTATTTGGAAGTGTTGCTCCCGGGATAAAATCAATTTGATGTTCGATGCCTCTCAAATGTGGTAAACCCGGTTCCTCCTTTGGAAAAACATCTTCGTACTCCTGCAAAAGAGTCGCAAAAGAACTAGGCAAAGAAGAAGTTAGTTCGTTAGTGTTCAAATAAGTTTCTTTATGTATCAACACCAACACACTTCTTTTCTCAACCAAAGCTTTCTTTACTTCACTTCCTTTTGCAAAGAAATTCACTCTTTTTGTGTCCTCACTTCCTTCAACCTTCTTTTCTCCCTCGGAGAGACTCACATCAGCCCTCTTGTTTTTATCTCCACTCTTTTTTTCTCTCGATTCTTGTCTCTCACTCTCATTTTTTTTTCTCTCAATCTCACTAGCTCTCCTTGCTTGAGAAAGTTTGAGTTGATCTTCATGAACCTGTTGTGGACTTAGAGGTACAAGCATGATGGTTTTGTTTTGATGTTTCAACATATATCGATTAAGATATCCATCATAGTTCACTCTTCGATCAAATTGCCACGGTCTGCCCAAAAGTATATGACTAGCATGCATTGGCACCACATCACACATTATTTCATCTTTATAGTTTCCTATAGAGAAGGAAACCAAAACTTGCTTAGTTACCCGCATTTCTCCACATTCATTAAGCCATTGCAGCTTGTACGGATGAGGATGTTTTGAAGTAACTAATCTTAGTTTCTCCACCATTTCAGAGCAAGCCACATTAGCACAACTACCTCCATCAATGATTAACATGCATACCCTTCCATTAACCAAACATCTTGTGTGGAAGATGTTTTCTCTTTGTTGTTCAGCCTCATCAACCTTTGCTTGCATGTTTAGAACTCTTCTCACCACCAAAAGTTCTCCTCTTTCAGGTATTGTCTCCTCAAGTTGCTCATCATCATTTGATTCTTTCTCACTTTCAGATTCAATATCACCATTGTCTCTCAAAACCATCACCCTTTTGTTTGGACAATCAGATGCAATATGCCCACGACCATAGCAACGAAAACATTTAATATCTCTAGCTCGTGAAGAAGTTGAGATATTACCTTTGCCTTTTTCAGCCTCAGTGAATCTGGTCTTTGGTACCTCATGTTGAGACTTTGAAGTTGCCCCATCATTTGGTTTGGATGCACCTTCCTTGGCTTTGCTTGAGAACTGAAAGTTGTGTGTAGAATTCCTTCGAAATGAACCCTTCTTCTTGAGTTGCTTCTCCACTTTCATGGCTGTATGTACCATGTCCTCAAGCTCCACGTAGTGTTGAAGCTCCACTATATTAGCAATCTCCCTATTCAGCCCATTCAAGAAACGTGCCATGGTTGCCTCACGATCTTCTTCAACATTTGCCCTAATCATGGCAATCTCCATCTCTTTGTAGTACTCATCAACAGATTTGTTGCCTTGAGTCATAGATTGAAGCTTTTGATACAATTCACGAAAATAATGAGAGGGTACGAACCTCTTACGCATGACGGATTTCATTTCTGCCCAAGTAGTAATTGGTCTCTCTCCATATCTCCTTCGATTTGTAACCAATTGATCCCACCAAACTATAGCATAGTCGGTGAACTCAATTGCAGCAAGCCTCACCTTCTTCTCTTCGGAGTAATTATGACAATCAAAAATCAGATCTACCTTCTTTTGCCACTCCAAATATGCTTCCGGATCACTTCTTCCATGGAAAGTAGGTATGTTCATCTTGATACTTCCCAAGTCATGATCAACTTCATCATGTTGCCTTCTTCTACCTCTTCTTCTACGCACTTGGTGAACAGCCCCTTCATCATCCTCTCCTTCCTCCGTTTCCCACTCTTCATGTTGCCTTCGTAGGTTTGCATTAGGGTTTCTATGCTCCCTTGTTGTTGGCTGCTCCAATCTCTCCAATCGCTCGGTCAAGCTCTCAAGAACGTTTCCCATCCTAGCGAAATGTTGTTGCATAGCTTGAAAGGTGAAAGCATCTCCTTGATTTGTAGATGTTTCTTCCATGATATTTTCCTCACAAAACACTCGTGTATCCCTCAAAGATATACCTCACAATTCACTCGTAGGCTTTTACCTCCCCTCTATTAAACTCACACCACTCTAGCCTTTTACCACTCAAGTCAAGAACAAATAAGGTTTGAACAATGTCCAGTAACGTTCAACAATCCCTTAGTCCTATAATGAACGAGAATAAGGATCTATTTGTGACTGAAATTTGCAAACTGAATTTTCGAATTTTTTTTTTTTTAGATCAATATCTTGCTATGAGGGCAGCAACGAATTGGAAAGAAGATAAATGATCTTGGAGTTTTTTTTTTTTTTTAATGTAACAAGAAATGAAAAGAAAAAAAATATTCAGATCAATACCAGATTGCTCTGATACCAAAACTGATGTGGATAGAACGAGGACCCATTAGATATTACGATCTAAGAACCCAACGTAAAAGAATAAGCAGCGGATCTCCCCAAATCGAGAATCTAGTTTGATCTTACTTAGAGCGAAAGAACCTTGACCCGTTGGCTATTTATATCAGCCAAGAACCTCGGTATGATGAACGCCACAAGATCTTGCTCAATTGACCTTGATAAGTTCTTGATAAAAAGAAAACCTCACAAAGAGAGAATTCAACTCACAAAGCTTTAAGCTTAATTTTCGGATTCAAAAAAAGGTTGTCCCATTACAAATGATCAAAGGACCTATTTATAGTAGACAAATGACTCTTAAGTACCTACATTAATACCTATCACTAATGTAGTCATTATAAGGCTTTTGTAACTTAAAACTACATTAAAATCAAATTATATGCTTTTGTAACTAAAAACTACATTAAAATCAAATTATATGCTTTTGTAACTACTAAGGAATGCATAGAGTCTTGATCATCCCATGGGCTAGATATTGGCCACGAATTTGATGGCCCATGATCATCAAACTATGCCTTCAAGCCCAATTTAGCATTTGTGCACCATATTAAGTGATCTCTAGCCCAATAACATCACCATTGGGCCTTCTTTGGACTTCTCTTGCACATTTTCTTTAATTTCAGCAACAAGGTTCATCAAGGCCTCTTTAAGCTTCTTAGCCTTTGCTCTTGTAATCGGACCTTCATGCATTATCAAAGGATCCCTCTTCCTTGCATGGTTTTGCATGGGTGGCTCTCCATCAATGTTGCACCCCTTTTACCGCGACTCCCACTCCGATTTCTTTTCCATTCCTTTCTTTTAGCAAAACTTCTTTTTTGAATTCACTCTCCGATTTCCCTATCTTTATCGCGCATTGTATTTCAGTTGTGATCAAAATAGGACTAACGCACCGTATCAAATCAGAACTTTGAAGTTAAGCAAGTTTGGGGTTAGCGTAGACCCTCTAGGAAGTCCTCGTGTTGCACCCCTTGTACCGCCACTAACACTCCCATGTTTTTTCCATTCCTTTCTTTTACTAAAACATGTTCTTTTGAATTCTCTCTCCGGTTTCATTGTATTTCGGGTGTGATCATACCAGCACAAATGCACTAGATGAAATTAGAACACATAAGTTAAGTAAGTTTGGGTAAGAGTAGTATTGAGATAGGTGATCCCCTGGGAAGTTCTCGTGTTGCACCCCTTGTACCGCCACTCCCACTCCCATTTCTTTTCCACTCCTTCCTTTTAACAAAACGTCTTCTTTTGGATTCTCCCTCTGATTTCCCTCTCTTTAGCGCGCATTGTATTCGAATTGTGATCAGAATTGGACTAATGCACCGTATCAAATCAGAACTTCGAAGTTAAGCAAGTTTGGGTTAGAGTAGTACTAGGATGGGTGACACTCTAGAAAGTCCTCGTGTTGCACCCATTGTACCGCCACTCTCACTCCCATTTCTTTTCCATTCATTTCATTTACTAAAACATCTTCTTTTAAAATCTCCCTCCCGGCTTTAGTCCTATAGCTCGCAATGTATTGCGGGTGCGATCATACGAGCACTAATGCACTGGATCAAATCAGAATTCTGAAGTTAAGCATGTTTGGTTGAGAGTTGTACTAGGATGGGTGACCCCCTGTCAAGTCCTCATGTTGCACCACTTTTACCGCCACTACCACTCTGATTTCTTTTCCATTCCTTTCTTTTAGCAAAGCTTCTTTTTTTTGAATTCTCTCTCCGATTTCCCTCTCTTTAGCGCACATTGTATTCGAATTGTGATCAGAATAGGACTAATGCACCGTATCAAATCATAACTTCGAAGTTAAGCAAGTTTGGGTTAGAGTAGTACTAGGATGGGTGACCCCCTAGAAAGTCCTCTTGTTGCACCCCTTGTACCGCCACTCACTCCTATTTCTTTTCCATTCATTTCATTTACTAAAACGTCTTCTTTTAAAATCTCCCTCCCGGCTTTAGTCCTATAGCTCGCAATGTATTGCGGGTGTGATCATACGAGCACTAATGCACTGGATCAAATCATAATTCTGAAGTTAAGCATGTTTGGTTGAGAGTAGTACTAGGATGGGTGACCCCCTGTCAAGTCCTCATGTTGCACCCTTTTTACCGTCACTCCCACTCCAATTTCTTTTCCATTCCCTTCTTTTAGCAAAACATCTTTTTTTTTTAATTCTCTCTCCGATTTCCCTCTCTTTAGCGTGCATTGTATTCCTGTTGCGATCAGAATAGGACTATTGTAGCGTATCAAATCTGAATTTTGAAGTTAAGCAAGTTTGGGTTAGAGTAGAACTAGGATGGGTGACAACCTAGAAAGTCCTCGTGTTGCACACATTGTACCGCCACTCTCACTCCAATTTCTTTTCCATTCATTTCATTTACTAAAACGTCTTCTTTTAAAATCTCCCTCCCGGCTTTAGTCCTATAGCTCGCAATGTATTGCGGGTGCGATCATACGAGCACTAATGCATTGGATCAAATCAGAATTCTGAAGATAAGCAAGTTTGGTTGAGAGTAGTACTAGGATTGGTGACCCCCTGGCAAGTCGTCATGTTGCACCCCTTTTACCGCCACTCCCAATCCGATTTCTTTTACATTCCTTTCTTTTAGCAAAACTTCTTTTTTTGAATTCTCTCCCCGATTTCCCTCTCTTTAGTGCGCTTTATATTCGAATTGTGATCAGAATAGGACTAATGCACCGTATCAAATCAGAACTTCGCAGTTAAGCAAGTTTGGGTTAGAGTAGTACTAGGATGGGTGAACCCCTAGAAAGTCCTCGTGTTGCACCCCTTGTACCGCCTCTCTCACTCCCATATCTTTTCCATTCATTTCTTTTACTAAAACTTCTTCTTTTAAAATCTCCCTCCCGGCTTTACTCCTATGGCTCGCAATGTATTGCGGGTGCGATCATACGAGCACTAATGCACTGGATCAAATCAGAATTCTGAAGTTAAGCATGTTTGGTTGAGAGTAGTACTAGGATGGGTGACCCCCTGTCAAGTCCTCATGTTGCACCCCTTTTACCGCCACTACCACTCTGATTTCTTTTCCATTCCTTTCTTTTATCAAAACTTCTTTTTTTGAATTCTCTCTCCGATTTCCCTCTGTTTTAGCGCGCATTGTATTCGAATTGTGATCAAAATAGGACTAAGGCACCGTATCAAATCAGAACTTCGAAGTTAAGCAAGTTTGGGTTAGAGTAGTACTAGGATGGGTCACCCCCTAGAAAGTCCTTGTGTTGCCCCCCTTGTACCGCCACTCTCACTCCCATTTCTTTTCCATACATTTCATTTACTAAAACGTCTTCTTTTAAAATCTCCCTCCGGCTTTAGTCCTATTGCTCGCAATGTATTGCGGGTGCAATCATACGAGCATTAATGCACTGGATGAAATCTGAATTCTGAAGTTAAGCATGTTTGGTTGAGACTACTACTAGGATGGGTGACCCCCTGTCAAGTCCTCATGTTGCACCCCTTTTACAGCCACTACCACTCCGATTTCTTTTCCATTCCTTTCTTATAGGAAAACTTCTTTTTTTTTGAATTCTCTCTCCGATTCCCCTCTCTTTAGCCCGAATTGTATTCCAGTTGCGATCAGAATTGGACTAATGCACCGTATCAAATCAGAATTTTGAAGTTAAGCAAGTTTGGGTTAGAGTAGTACTAGGATGAGTGACCCTCTAGGAAGTACTTGTGTTGCACCCCTTGTACCGCCACTCCCACTCCCATTTCTTTTCCATTCATTTCATTTACTAAAACGTCTTCTTTTAAAATCTCTCTCAAGGCTTTACGACTATAGCTCGCAATGTATTCCGGGTTCGATCATACCAGCAGTAATGCACTGGATCAAATCAGAATTATGAAGTTAAGCATGTTTGGTTGAGAGTAGTACTAGGATGGGTGACCCCCTGGCAAGTCCTCATGTTGCACCCCTTTTACCGCCACTCCCAGTCAGATTTCTTTACCATTCCTTTCTTTTAGGAAAACTTTTTTTGAATTATCTCTCCGATTCCCCTCTCTTTAGCGCGAATTGTATTCCAGTTGTGATCAGAACAGGACTAATGCACGGTTTCAAATCAGAACTTTGAAGTTAAGCAAGTTTAGGTTAGAGTAGTACTAGGATGGGTGACCCCCTAGAAAGTCCTCGTGTTGCACCCCTTGTACCGCCACTCTCACTCCCATTTCTTTTCCGTTCATTTATTTTACTAAAACGTCTTCTTTTAAAATCTCCCTCCTGGCTTTACTCCTGTAGCTCGCAATGTATTGCGGGTGCGATCATACGAGCACTAATGCACTGGAACAAATCAGAATTCTGAAGTTAAGCATGTTTGGTTGAGAGTAGTACTAGGATGGGTGACCCCCTGTCAAGTCCTCATGTTGCACCCTTTTTACCGCCACTCCCACTCCGATTTCTTTTCCATTCCCTTCTTTTAGCAAAACATCTTTTTTTTAATTCTGTCTCCGATTTCCCTCTCTTTAGCATGAATTGTATTCCAGTTGCGATCAGAATAGGACTAATGCACCGTATCAAATCAGAATTTTGAAGTTAAGCAAGTTTGGTTTAGAGTAGTACTAGGATGAGTGACCCTCTAGGAAGTACTCGTGTTGCACCCCTTGTACCGCCACTCCCACTCCCATTTCTTTTCCTTTCAATTCATTTTACTAAAACGTCTTCTTTTAAAATCTCCCTCCAGGCATTACTCCTATAGCTCGCAATGTATTCCGGGTGCGATCATACCAGCAGTAATGCACTGGATCAAATCTGAATTATGAAGTTAAGCATGTTTGGTTGAGAGTAGTACGAGGATGGGTGACCCCCTGGAAAGTCCTCTTGTTGCACCCCTTTTACCGCCACTCCCAGTCAGATTTCTTTTCCATTCCTTTCTTTTAGCAAAACATCTTTTTTTTTAATTCTGTCTCCGATTTCCCTCTCTTTAGCGTGCATTGTATTCCAGTTGCGATCAGAATAGGACTAATGCACCGTATCAAATCAGAATTTTGAAGTTAAGCAAGTGTGGGTTAGAGTAGTACTAGGATGAGTGACCCTCTAGGAAGTACTCGTGTTGCACCCCTTGTACCGCCACTCCCACTCCCATTTCTTTTCCATTCATTTCATTTACTAAAACGTCTTCTTTTAAAATCTCCCTCAAGGCTTTACGCCTATAGCTAGCAATGTATTCCGGGTGCGATCATACCAGCAGTAATGCACTGGATCAAATCAGAATTATGAAGTTAAGCATGTTTGGGTGAGAGTAGTACTAGGATGGGTGACCCCCTGGCAAGTCCTCATGTTGCACCCCTTTTACCGCCACTCCCAGTCAGATTTCTTTTCCATTCCTTTCTTTTAGGAAAACTTCTTTTTTTGAATTATCTCTCCGATTCCCCTCTCTTTAGCGCGAATTGTATTCCAGTTGTGATCAGAACAGGACTAATGCACGGTTTCAAATCAGAACTTTGAAGTTAAGCAAGTTTAGGTTAGAGTAGTACTAGGATGGGTGACCCCCTAGAAAGTCCTCGTGTTGCACCCCTTGTACCGCCACTCTCACTCCCATTTCTTTTCCGTTCATTTCTTTTACTAAAACGTCTTCTTTTAAAATCTTCCTCAAGGCTTTACTCCTATAGCTCGCGATGTATTTTGGGTGCGATCATACCAGCAGTAATGCACTGGATCAAATCTGAATTATGAAGTTAAGCATGTTTGGTTGAGAGTAGTACGATGATGGGTGACCTCCTGGCAAGTCCTCATGTTGCACCCCTTTTACCGCCACTCCCAGTCAGATTTCTTTTTTTGAATTCTCTCTCCGATTCCCCTCTCTTTAGCGTGAATTGTATTCCAGTTGTGATCAGAACAGGACTAATGCACGGTTTCAAATCAGAACTTTGAAGTTAAGGAAGTTTAGGTTTGAGTAGTAATAGTATGAGTGATCCCCTAGGAAGTCCTCGTGATGCACCCCTTGTACCGCCACTCTCACTCCCATTTCTTTTCCGTTAATTTCTTTCACTAAAACGTCTTCTTTTAAAATCTCCCTCCTGGCTTTACTCCTGTAGCTCGCAATGTATTGCGGGTGCGATAATACGAGAACTAACGCACTGGATCAAATCAGAATTCTGAAGGTAAGCATGTTTGGTTGAGAGTTGTACTAGGATGGGTGACCCCTTGGCAAGTCCTCATGTTGCACCCGTTTTACCGCCACTCCCAGTCCGATTTCTTTTCCATTCCTTTCTTTTAACTAAACTTCTTTTTTTGAATTCTCTCACCGATTTTCCTCTCTTTAGCGCGCATTGTATTTGAATTGTGATCAGAATAGGACTAATACACCGTATCAAATCAGAACTTCGAAGTTAAGCAAGTTTGGGTTAGAGTAGTACTAGGATGGGTGACCCCCTAGAAAGTCCTCGTGTTGCACCCCTTGTACCGCCACTCTCACTCCCATATATTTTCCATTCATTTCTTTTACTAAAACTTCTTCTTTTAAAATCTCCCTCCCGGCTTTAGTCTTATAGCTCGCAATGTTTTGCAGGTGCGATCATACGAGCACTAATGCACTGGATCAAATCAGAATTCAGAAGTTAAGCATGTTTGGTTGAGAGTAGTACTAGGATGGGTGACCCCCTGTCAAGTCCTCATGTTGCACCCCTTTTACCGCCACTACCACTCCGATTTCTTTTCCATTCCTTTCTTTTAGCAAAACTTCTTTTTTTGAATTCTCTCTCCGATTTCCCTCTCATTAGCGCGCATTGTATTCGAATTGTGATCAAAATAGGACTAAGGCACCGTATCAAATCAGAACTTCGATGTAAAGCAAGTTTGGGTTAGAGTAGTACTAGGATGGGTGACCCCCTAGAAAGTCCTCTTGTTGCACCCCTTGTACCGCCACACTAACTCACATTTCTTTTCCATTCATTTCATTTACTAAAACATCATCTTTTAAAATCTCCCTCCCGGCTTTAGTCCTATAGCTCGCAATGTATTGCGGGTGCGATCATACGAGCACTAATGCACTGGATCAAATCAGAATTTTGAAGTTAAGCATGTTTGGTTGAGAGTAGTAATAGGATGGGTGACCCCCTGTCAAGTCCTCATGTTGCACCCTTTTTACCGCCACTCCCACTCCGATTTCTTTTCCATTCCGTTCTTTTAGCAAAACATCTTTTTTTTTAAATCTGTCTCCGATTTCCCTCTCTTTAGCGTGCATTGTATTCCAGTTGCGATCAGAATAGGTCTAATGCACCGTATCAAATCAGAATTTTGAAGTTAAGCAAGTTTGGGTTAGAGTAGTACTAGTATGAGTGACCCTCTAGGAAGTACTCGTGTTGCACCCCTTGTACCGCCACTCCCACTCCCATTTCTTTTCCATTCATTTCACTTACTAAAACGTCTTCTTTTAAAATCTCCCTCCAGGCTTTTGTACTATAGCTCGCAATGTATTCCGGGTGCGATCAAACCAGCTGTAATGCACTGGATCAAATCTGAATTATGAAGTTAAGCATATTTGGTTGAGAGTAGTGCGAGGATGGGTGACCCCTTGCAAGTCCTCATGTTGCACCCCTTTTACCGCCACTCCTAGTCAGATTTCTTTTCCATTCCTTTCTTTTAGAAAAACTTCTTTTTTTGAATTCTCTCTCTGATTCTCCTCTTTTTAGCGCGAATTGTATTCCAGTTGTGATCAGAACAGGACTAATGCACGGTATCAAATCAGAACTTTGAAGTTAAGCAAGTTTGGGTTAGAGTAGTACTAGTATGAGTGATCCCCTAGGAAGTCCTCGTGTTGCACCCCTTGTACCGCCACTCTCACTCCCACTTCTTTTCCGTTCATTGCTTTTACTAAAACATCTTCTTTTAAAATCTCCCTTCTGGCTTTACTCCTGTAGCTCACAATGTATTGCGGGTGCGATAATACGAGCACTAACGCACTGGATCAAATCAGAATTCTGAAGGTGAGCATGTTTGGTTGAGAGTTGTTCTTGGATGGGTGACCCCCTGGCAAATCCTCATGTTGCACCCGTTTTACCGCCACTCCCAGTCCGATTTCTTTTCCATTCCTTTCTTTTAGCTAAACTTCTTTTTTTGAATTCTCTCTCTGATTTCCCTCTCTTTAGCGCGCATTGTATTCGAATTGTGATCAGAATAGGACTAATGCACCCTATCAAATCAGAACTTCGAAGTTAAGCAAGTTTGGGTTAGAGTAGTACTAGGATGGGTGACCCCCTAGAAAGTTCTCGTGTTGCACCCCTTGTACCGCCACTCCCACTCCCATTTCTTTTCCTTTCATTTCATTTACTAAAACGTCTTCTTTTAAAATCTCCCTCCAGGCTTTACTCCTATAGCTCGCAATATATTGCGGGTGTGATCATACGAGCACTAATGCACTGGATCAAATCAGAATTCTGAAGTTTAATATGTTTGGGTTAGAGTAGTACTAGGATGAGCGACCCTCTAGGAAGTACTCGTGTTGCACCCCTTGAACCACCACTCCCACTCCCATTTCTTTTCCTTTCATTTCATTTACTAAAACGTCTTCTTTTAAAATCTCCCTCAAGGCTTTACTCCTATAGCTCGCAATGTATTCCGGGTGCGATCATACCAGCAGTAATGCACTGGATCTAATCTGAATTATGAAGATAAGCATGTTTGGTTGAGAGTAGTACGAGGATGGGTGAACCCCTGGCAAGTCCTCATGGTGCACCCCTTTTACCGCCACTCCCAGTCAGATTTCTTTTCCATTCCTTTCTTTTAGCTAAACTTCTTTTTTTGAATTCTCTCTCTGATTTCCCTCTCTTTAGCGCGCATTGTATTCGAATTGTGATCAGAATAGGACTAATGCACCCTATCAAATCAGAACTTCGAAGTTAAGCAAGTTTGGGTTAGAGTAGTACTAGGATGGGTGACCCCCTAGAAAGTTCTCGTGTTGCACCCCTTGTACCGCCACTCCCACTCCCATTTCTTTTCCTTTCATTTCATTTACTAAAACGTCTTCTTTTAAAATCTCCCTCAAGGCTTTACTCCTATAGCTCGCAATGTATTCCGGGTGCGATCATACCAGCAGTAATGCACTGCATCAAATCTGAATTATGAAGTTAAGCATGTTCGGTTGAGAGTAGTACGATGATGGGTGACCCCCTGGCAAGTCCTCATGTTGCACCCCTTTTAACGCCATTCCCAGTCAGATTTCTTTTCCATTCCTTTCTTTTAGGAAAACTTCTTTTTTTGAATTCTCTCTCCGATTCCCCTCTCTTTAGCGCGAATTGTATTCCAGTTGTGATCAGAACAGGACTAATGCACGGTTTCAAATCAGAACTTTGAAGTTAAGCAATTTTAGGTTAGAGTAGTAATAGGATGAGTGATCCTCTAGGAAGTCCTCGTGATGCACCCCTTGTACCGCCACTCTCACTCCCATTTCTTTTCCGTTCATTTCTCTTACTAAAACGTCTTCTTTTAAAATCTCCCTCCTGGCTTTACTCATGTAGCTCACAATGTATTGCGGGTGCGATAATACGAGCACTAACGCACTGGATCAAATCAGAATTCTGAAGGTAAGCATGTTTGATTGAGAATTGTACTAGGATAGGTGATCCCCTGGCAAGTCCTCATGTTACTTCTTTTTGTGAATTCTGTCTCCGATTTCCCTCTCTTTAGCGCGCATTGTATTCGAATTGTGATCAGAATAGGACTAATACACTGTATCAAATCAGAACTTCGAAGTTGAGCAAGTTTGGGTTAGAGTAGTACTAGGATGGGTCACCCCCTAGAAAGTCCTCGTGTTGCACCCCTTGTACCGCCACTCTCACTCCCATATCTTTTCCATTCATTTCATTTACTAAAACTTCTTCTTTTAAAATCTCCCTCCCGGCTTTAGTCCTATAGCTCGCAATGTATGGGTGCGATCATACTAGCACTAATGCACTGGATTAAATCAGAATTCTGAAGTTAAGCATGTTTGGTTGAGAGTAGTACTAGGATGGGTGACCTCCTGTCAAGTCCTCATGTTGCACCCTTATTGCAGCCAGTCCCACTCCGATTTCTTTTCCATTCCCTTCTTTTAACAAAACATCTTTTTTTTAATTCTGTCTCCGATTTCCCTCTCTTTAGCGTGCATTGTATTCCAGTTGCGATCAGAATAGGACTAATGCACCGTATCAAATCAGAATTTTGAAGTTAAGCAAGTTTGGGTTAGAGTAGTACTAGGATGAGTGACCCTCTTGGAAGTACTCGTGTTGCACCCCATGTACTGCCACTCCCACTCCCATTTCTTTTCCTTTCAATTCATTTACTAAAACGTCTTCTTTTAAAATCTCCCTCCAGGCTCTACTCCTATAGCTCGCAATGTATTCCGGGTGCGATCATACCAGCTGTAATGCACTGGATCAAATCTGAATTATGAAGTTAAGCATGTTTGGTTGAGAGTGGTACGAGGATGGGTGACCCCCTGGCAACTCCTCATGTTGCACCCCTTTTACCGCCACTCCCAGTCAGATTTCATTTCCATTCCTTTCTTTTAGGAAAACTTCTTTTTTTGAATTCTCTCTCCGATTCCCCTCTTTTTAGCGCGAATTGTTTTCCAGTTGTGATCAGAACAAGACTAATGCACTGTATCAAATCAGAACTTTGAAGTTAAGCAAGTTTGGTTGGAGTAGTGCTAGGATGAGTGATCCCCTAGGAAGTCCTCGTGTTGCACCCCTTGTACCTCCACTCCCACTCCCATTTCTTTTCCTTTCATTTCATTTACTAAAACGTCTTCTTTTAAAATCTCCCTCCAGGCTTTACTCCTATAGCACGCAATGTATTGCGGGTGTGATCATACGAGCACTAATGCACTGGATCAAATCAGAATTCTGAAGTTAAGCATGTTTGGGTTAGAGTAGTACTAGGATGAGCGACCCTCTAGGAAGTACTCGTGTTGCACCCCTTGTACCACCACTCCCACTCCCATTTCTTTTCCTTTCATTTCATTTACTAAAACGTCTTCTTTTAAAATCAACCTCAAGGCTTTACTCCTATAGCTCGCAATGTATTCCGGGTGCGATCACACCAGCAGTAATGCACTGGATCAAATCTGAATTATGAAGTTAAGCATGTTTGGTTGAGAGTAGTACGAGTATGGGTGACCCCCTGGCAAGTCCTCATGGTGCACCCTTTTTACCGCCACTCCCAGTCAGATTTCTTTTCCATTCCTTTCTTTTAGGAAAACTTCTTTTTTTGCATTCTCTCTCCGATTCCCCTATTTTTAGCGCGAATTGTTTTCCAGTTGTGATCAAAACAAGACTAATGCACAGTATCAAATCAGAACTTTGAAGTTAAGCAAGTTTGGTTAGAGTAGTACTAGGATGAGTGATCCCCTAGGAAGTCCTCGTGTTGCACCCCTTGTACCGCCACTCCCACTCCCATTTCTTTTCCTTTCATTTCATTTACTAAAACGTCTTCTTTTAAAATCTCCCTCCAGGCTTTACTCCTATAGCTCGCAATGTATTGCGGGTGTGATCATACCAGCAGTAATGCACTGGATCAAATCTGAATTATGAAGTTAAGCATGTTTGGTTGAGAGTAGTACGAGGATGGGTGACCCCCTGGAAAGTCCTCATGTTGCACCCCTTTTACCGCCACTCCCAGTCAGATTTCTTTTCCATTCCTTTCTTTTAGGAAAACTTCTTTTTTTGAATTCTCTCTCCGATTCCCCTCTTTTTAGCGCGAATTGTTTTCCAGTTGTGATCAGAACAAGACTAATGCACGGTATCAAATCAGAACTTTGAAGTTAAGCAAGTTTGGTTGGAGTAGTACTAGGATGAGTGATCCCCTAGGAAGTCCTCGTGTTGCACCCCTTGTACCGCCACTCCCACTCCCATTTCTTTTCCTTTCATTTCATTTACTAAAACGTCTTCTTTTAAAATCTCCCTCCAGGCTTTACTCCTATAGCTCGCAATGTATTGCGGGTGTGATCATACGAGCACTAATGCACTCGAACAAATCAGAATTCTGAAGTTTAATACGTTTGGGTTAGAGTAGTACTAGGATGAGCGACCCTCTAGGAAGTACTCGTGTTGCACCCCTTGAACCACCACTCCCACTCCCATTTCTTT
Source organism: Scutellaria baicalensis (assembly GCA_005771605.1). Lineage (NCBI taxonomy): Eukaryota > Viridiplantae > Streptophyta > Magnoliopsida > Lamiales > Lamiaceae > Scutellaria > Scutellaria baicalensis. The sequence goes on from CM016721.1 coordinate 23,516,271, forward strand.
TCCTTTCATTTCATTTACTAAAACGTCTTCTTTTAAAATCTCCCTCAAGGCTTTACTCCTATAGCTCGCAATGTATTCCGGGTGCGATCATACCAGCAGTAATGCACTGTATCAAATCTGAATTATGAAGTTAAGCATGTTTGGTTGAGAGTAGTACGAGGATGGGTGAACCCCTGGCAAGTCCTCATGGTGCACCCTTTTTACCGCCACTCCCAGTCAGATTTCTTTTCCATTCCTTTCTTTTAGGAAAACATCTTTTTTTGCATTCTCTCTCCGATTCCCCTCTTTTTAGTGCGAATTGTTTTCCAGTTGTGATCAGAACAAGACTAATGCACGGTATCAAATCAGAACTTTGAAGTTAAGCAAGTTTGGTTGGAGTAGTACTGGGATGAGTGATCCCCTAGGAAGTCCTCGTGTTGCACCCCTTGTACCGCCACTCCCACTCCCATTTCTTTTCCTTTCATTTCATTTACTAAAACGTCTTCTTTTAAAATCTCCCTCCAGGCTTTACTCCTATAGCTCGCAATGTATTGCGGGTGTGATCATACGAGCACTAATGCACTAGATCAAATCAGAATTCTGAAGTTTAATATGTTTGGGTTAGAGTAGTACTAGGATGAGCGACCCTCTAGGAAGTACTCGTGTTGCACCCCTTGAACCACCACTCCCACTCCCATTTCTTTTCCTTTCATTTCATTTACTAAAACGTCTTCTTTTAAAATCTCCCTCAAGGCTTTACTCCTATAGCTCGCAATGTATTCCGGGTGCGATCATACCAGCAGTAATGCACTGGATCAAATCTGAATTATGAAGTTAAGCATGTTTGGTTGAGAGTAGTACGAGGATGGGTGAACCCCTGGCAAGTCCTCATGGTGCACCCCTTTTACCGCCACTCCCAGTCAGATTTCTTTTCCATTCCTTTCTTTTAGGAAAACTTCTTTTTTTGGATTCTCTCTCCGATTCCCATCTTTTTAGCGCGAATTGTTTTCCAGTTGTGATCAGAACAAGACTAATGCACAGTATCAAATCAGAACTTTGAAGTTAAGCAAGTTTGGTTAGAGTAGTACTAGGATGAGTGATCCCCTAGGAAGTCCTCGTGTTGCACCCCTTGTACCGCCACTCCCACTCCCATTTCTTTTCCTTTCATTTCATTTACTAAAACCTCTTCTTTTAAAATCTCCCTCCAGGCTTTACTCCTATAGCTCGCAATGTGTTGCGGGTGTGATCATACGAGCACTAATGCACTGGATCAAATCAGAATTCTGAAGTTAAGCATGTTTGGTTGACAGTAGTACTAGGATGGGTGACCCCCTGTCAAGTCCTCATGTTGCACCCCTTTTACCGCCACTACCACTCCGATTTCTTTTCCATTCCTTTCTTTTAGCAAAACTTCTTTTTTTGAATTCTCTCTCCGATTTCCCTCTCTTTAGCGTGCATTGTATTCAATTGTGATCAAAATAGGACTAAGGCACCGTATCAAATCATAACTTAGTAGTTAAGCAAGTTTGGGTTAGAGTAGTACTAGGATGGGTGACCCCCTAGAAAGTCCTCGTGTTGCACCCCTTGTACCGCCACATTTCATTTACTAAAACGTCTTCTTTTAAAATCTCCCTCCGGGCTTTAGTCCTATTGCTCGCAATGTATTGCGGGTGCGATCATACGACCACTAATGCACAGGATCAAATCAGAATTCTGAAGTTAAGCATGTTTGGTTGAGAGTAGTACTAGGATGGGTGACCCCCTGTCAAGTCCTCAAGTTGCACCCTTTTTAAAGCCACTCCCACTCCGATTTCTTTTCCAGTCCCTTCTTTTAGCAAAACATCTTTTTTTTAATTCTGTCTCCGATTTCCCTCTCTTTAGCGTGCATTGTATTCCGGTTGTGATCAGAATAGGACTAATGCACCGTATCAAATCAGAATTTTGAAGTTAAGCAAGTTTGGATTAGAGTAGTACTAGGATGAGTGGCCCTCTTGGAAGTACTCGTGTTGCACCCCATGTACTGCCACTCCCACTCCCATTTCTTTTCCTTTCAATTCATTTACTAAGACGTCTTCTTTTAAAATATCCCTCCAGGCTTTACTCCTATAGCTCGCAATGTATTTCGGGTGCGATCATACTAGCTGTAACGCACTGGATCAAATATGAATTATGAAGTTAAGCATGTTTGGTTGAGAGTAGTACGATGATGGGTGACCCCTTGGCAAGTCCACATGTTGCACCCCTTTTACCGCCTATCCCAGTCAGATTTCTTTTCCATTCCTTTCTTTTAGGAAAACTTCTTATTTTGAATTCTCTCTCCCATTCCCCTCTTTTTAGCGCGAATTGTATTCCAGTTGTGATCAGAACAGGACTAATGCACGGTATCAAATCAGAACTTTGAAGTTAAGCAAGTTTGGGTTAGAGTAGTACTAGGATGAGTGATCCCCTAGGAAGTCCTCGTGATGCACCCCTTGTACCGCCACTCTCACTCCCATTTCTTTTCCGTTCATTTCTTTCTCTAAAACGTCTTCTTTTAAAATCTCCCTCCTGGCTTTACTCCAGTTGTTCGCAATGTATTGCGGGTACGATAATACGAGCACTAACGCACTGGATCAAATTAGAATTCTGAAGGTAAGAATGTTTGGTTGAGAGTAGTACTAGGATGGGTGACCCCCTGGCAAGCCCTCATGTTGCACCCCTTTTACCGCTACTCCCAGTCCGATTTCTTTTCCATTCCTTTCTTTTAGCTAAACTTCTTTTTTTGAATTCTCTCTCCGATTTCCCTCTCTTTAGCGTGCATTGTATTCCAGTTGCGATCAGAATAGGACTAATTCACCGTATCAAATCAGAATTTTGAAGTTAAGCAAGTTTGGGTTAGAGTAGTACTAGGATGAGTGACCCTCTAGGAAGTACTCGTGTTGCACCCCTCATCCGCCACTCCCACTCCCATTTCTTTTCCTTTCATTTCATTTACTAAAACGTCTTCTTTTAAAATCTCCCTCAAGGCTTTACTCCTATAGCTCGCAATGTATTCTGGGTGCGATCATACCAGCAGTAATGCACTGGATCAAATCTGAATTATGAAGTTAAGCATGTTTTGTGACGATGGGTGACCCCCTGGCAAGTCCTCATGTTGCACCCCTTTTACCACCACTCCCCGTCAGATTTCTTTTCCATTCCGTTCTTTTAGGAAAACTTCTTTTTTTGAATTCTCTATCCGATTCCCCTCTTTTTAGCACGAATTGTATTCCAGTTGTGATCAGAATAGGACTAATGCACGGTATCAAATAAGAACTTCGAAGTTAAGCAAGTTTGGGTTAGAGTAGTACTAGGATGAGTGATCTCCTAGGAAGTCCTCGTGTTGCACCCCTTGTACCGCCACTCCCTCTTCTATTTCTTTTCCTTTCATTTCATTTACTAAAACGTCTTCTTTTAAAATCTCCCTCCAGGCTTTACACCTATAGCTCGCAATGTATTACGGGTGCGATCATACCAGCATTAATGGACTGGATCAAATCTGAATTATGAAGTTATGCATGTTTGGTTGAGAGTAGTACGAGGATGGGTGAATCCCGGCAAGTCCTCATGTTGCACCCCTTTTACTGCCACTCCCAGTCAGATTTCTTTTCCATTCCTTTCTTTTAGGAAAACTTCTTTTTTTTGAATTCTCTCTCCGATTTCCCCTTCTTTAGCGCGCATTGTATTCGAATTATGATTAGAATAGGACTAATGCACCGTATCAAATCAGAACTTCGAAGTTAAACAAGTTTGGGTTAGAGTAGTACTAGGATGGGTGACGCCCTAGAAACTCTCACTGCCATTTCTTTACCATCCATTTCATTTACTAAAACTTCTTCTTTTAAAATCTCCCTCCCGGCTTTAGTCCTATAGTTCGCAATGTATTGAGGGTCCGATCATACGAGCACTAATGCACTGGATCTAATCAGAATTCTAAAGTTAAGCATGTTTGGTTGACAGTAGTACTAGGATGGGTGACCCCCTGTCAAGTCCTCATGTTGCACCCCTTTTATCGCCACTACCACTCCGATTTCTTTTCCATTCCTTTCTTTTAGCAAAACTTCTTTTTTTGAATTCTCTCTCCGATTTCCCTCTCATTAGCGCGCATTGTATTTGAATTGTGATCAAAATAGGACTAAGGCACCGTATCAAATCGGAACTTCGAAGTTAAGCAAGTTTGGGTTAGAGTAGTACTAGGATGGGTGACCCCCTAGAAAGTCCTCGTGTTGCACCCCTTGTACCGCCACTCTAACTCCCATTTCTTTTCCATTCATTTCATTTACTAAAACGTCTTCTTTTAAAATCTCCCTCCCGGCTTTAGTCCTATTGCTCGCAATGTATTGCGGGTGCGATCATACGACCACTAATGCACTGGATCAAATCAGAATTCTGAAGTTAAGCATGTTTGGTTGAGAGTAGTACTAGGATGGGTGACCCCCTGTCAAGTCCTCAAGTTGCACCCTTTTTAAAGCCACTCCCACTCCGATTTCTTTTCCATTCCCTTCTTTTAGCAAAACATCTTTTTTTTTTTTTTAATTCTGTCTCCGATTTCCCTCTCTTTAGCGTGCATTGTATTCCAGTTGCGATCAAAATAGGACTAATGCACCGTATCAAATCAGAATTTTGAAGTTAAGCAAGTGTGGGTTAGAGTTGTACTAGGATGAGTGACCCTCTTGGAAGTACTCGTGTTGCACCCCATGTACTGCCACTCCCACTCCCATTTCTTTTCCTATCTATTCATTTACTAAAACGTCTTCTTTTAAAATCTCCCTCCAGGCTTTACTCTTATAGCTCGCAATGTATTCCGGGTGCGATCATACCAGCAGTAACGCACTGGATCAAATATGAATTATGAAGTTAAGCATGTTTGGTTGAGAGGAGAACGATGATGGGTGACCCCCTGGCAAGTCCTCATGTTGCACCCCTTTTATCGCCACTCCTAGTCAGATTTCTTTTCCATTCCTTTCTTTTAGGAAAACTTCTTATTTTGAATTCTCTCTCCGATTTCCCTCTCGTTAGCATGCATTGTATTCCAGTTGCAATCAGAATGGTACTAATGCACCGTATCAAATCACAATTTTGAAGTTAAGCCAGTTTGGGTTAGAGTAGTACTAGGATGAGTGACCCTCTAGGAAGTACTCGTGTTGCAGCCCTTGTTCCGCCACTCCCACTCCCATTTCTTTTCCTTTCATTTCATTTACTAAAACGTCTTCTTTTAAAATCTCTCTCCAGGCTTTACTCCTATAGCTCGAATCTGAATTATGAAGTTAAGCATGTTTGGTTGAGAGTAGTACGACGATGGGTGACCCCCTGGCAAGTCCTAATGTTGCACCCCTTTTACCACCACTCCCCGTCAGATTTCTTTTCCATTCCATTCTTTTAGGAAAACTTCTCTTTTTTTAATTCACTATCCGATTCCCCTCTTTTTAGCGCGAATTGTATTCCAGTTGTGATCAGAACAGGACTAATGCACGGTATCAAATAAGAACTTCGAAGTTACGCAAGTATGGGTTAGAGTAGTACTAGGATGAGTGATCCCCTAGGAAGTCCTCGTGTTGCACCCCTTGTACCACCACTCCCTCTTCTATTTCTTTTCATTTCATTTCATTTACTAAAACGTCTTCTTTTAAAATCTCCCTCCAGGCTTTACACCTATAGCTCGCAATGTATTACGGGTGCGATCATGCCAGCAGTAATGGACTGGGTGGCCCCCTGGCAAGTCCTCATGTTGCACCCCTTTTACCGCCACTCCCAGTCAGATTTCTTTTTCATTCCTTTCTTTTAGGAAAACTTCTTTTTTTGAATTCTCTCTCCGATTCCCCTCTTTTTAGCGCGAATTGTTTTCCAGTTGTGATTAGAACAAGACTAATGCACGGTATCAAATCAGAACTTTGAAGTTAAGCAAGTTTGGTTGGAGTAGTACTAGGATGAATGATCCCCTAGGAAGTCCTCGTGTTGCACCCCTTGTACCGCCACTCCCACTCCCATTTCTTTTACTTTCATTTCATTTACTAAAACGTCTTCTTTTAAAATCTCCCTCCAGGCTTTACTCCTATAGCTCGCAATGTATTGCGGGTGTGATCATACGAGCACTAATGCACTGGATCAAATCAGAATTCTGAAGTTAAGCATGTTCGGGTTAGAGTAGTACTAGGATGAACGACCCTCTAGGAAGTACTCGTGTTGCACCCCTTGTACCACCACTCCACTCCCATTTCTTTTCCTTTCATTTCATTTACTAAAACGTCTTCTTTTAAAATCTTCCTCAAGGCTTTACTCCTATAGCTCGCAATGTATTCCGGGTGCGATCATACCAGCAGTAATGCACTGGATCAAATCTGAATTATGAAGTTAAGAATGTTTGGTTGAGAGTAGTACGAGGATGGGTGACCCCCTGGCAAGTCCTCATGTTGCACCCCTTTTACCGCCACTCCCCGTCAGATTTCTTTTCCATTCCTTTCTTTTAGGAAAACTTCTTTTTTTGAATTCTCTCTCCGATTCCCCTCTTTTTAGCGCGAATTATTTTCCAGTTGTGATTAGAACAAGACTAATGCACGGTATCAAATCAGAACTTTGAAGTTAAGCAAGTTTGGTTGGAGTAGTACTAGGATGAGTGATCCCCTAGGAAGTCCTCGTGTTGCACCCCTTGTACCGCCACTCCCACTCCCATTTCTTTTACTTTCATTTCATTTACTAAAACGTCTTCTTTTAAAATCTCCCTCAAGGCTTTACTCCTATAGCTCGCAATGTATTCTGGGTGCGATCATACCAGCAGTAATGCACTGGATCAAATCTGAATTATGAAGTTAAGAATGTTTGGTTGAGAGTAGTACGAGGATGGGTGACCCCCTGGCAAGTCCTCATGTTGCACCCCTTTTACCGTCACTCCCCGTCAGATTTCTTTTCCATTCCTTTCTTTTAGGAAAACTTCTTTTTTTGAATTCTCTATCTGATTCCCCTCTTTTTAGGGCGAATTGTATTCCAGTTGTGATCAGAACAGGACTAATGCACGGTATCAAATCAGAACTTCGAAGTTAAGCAAGTTTGGGTTAGAGTAGTACTAGGATGAGTGATCCCCTAGGAAGTCCTCGTGTTGCACCCCTTGTACCGCCACTCCCACTTCTATTTCTTTTCCTTTCATTTCATTTACTAAAACGTCTTCTTTTAAAATCTCCCTCAAGGCTTTACTCCTATAGCTCGCAATGTATTCTGGGTGCGATCATACCAGCAGTAATGCACTGGATCAAATCTGAATTATGAAGTTAAGAATGTTTGGTTGAGAGTAGTACGAGGATGGGTGACCCCCTGGCAAGTCCTCATGTTGCACCCCTTTTACCGTCACTCCCCGTCAGATTTCTTTTCCATTCCTTTCTTTTAGGAAAACTTCTTTTTTTGAATTCTCTATCTGATTCCCCTCTTTTTAGGGCGAATTGTATTCCAGTTGTGATCAGAACAGGACTAATGCACGGTATCAAATCAGAACTTCGAAGTTAAGCAAGTTTGGGTTAGAGTAGTACTAGGATGAGTGATCCCCTAGGAAGTCCTCGTGTTGCACCCCTTGTACCGCCACTCCCACTTCTATTTCTTTTCCTTTCATTTCATTTACTAAAACGTCTTCTTTTAAAATCTCCCTCCAGGCTTTACTCCTATAGCTCGCAATGTATTACGGGTGCGATCATACCAGCAGTAATGGACTAGATCAAATCTGAATTATGAAGTTAAGCATGTTTGGTTGAGAGTAGTACGAGGATGGGTGACCCCCTGGCAAGTCCTCATGTTGCACCCCTTTTACAGCCACTCCCAGTCAGATTTCTTTTCCATTGCTTTCTTTTAGGAAAACTTCTTTTTTTGAATTCTCTCTCCGATTTCCCTCTCTTTAGCGCGCATTGTATTCGAATTGTGATTAGAATAGGACTAATGCACCGTATCAAATCAGAACTTCGAAGTTAAGCAAGTTTGGGTTAGAGTAGTACTAGGATGGGTGACGCCCTAGAAAGTCCTCGTGTTGCACCCCTTGTACTGCCACTCTCACTGCAATTTCTTTACCATCCATTTCATTTACTAAAACTTCTTCTTTTAAAATCTCCCTCCCGGCTTTAGTCCTATAGCTCGCAATGTATTGCGGATGCGATCATACGAGCACTAATGCACTGGATCTAATCAGAATTCTGAAGTTAAGCATGTTTGGTTGAGAGTAGTACTAGGATGGGTGACCCCCTGTCAAGTCCTCATGTTGCACCCCTTTTACCGCCACTACCACTCCGATTACTTTTCCATTCCTTTCTTTTAGCAAAACTTCTTTTTTTGAATTCTCTCTCCGATTTCCCTCTCATTAGCGCGCATTGTATTCGAATTGTTTTCAAAATAGGACTAAGGCACCGTATCAAATCGGAACTTCGAAGTTAAGCAAGTTTGGGTTAGAGTAGTACTAGGATGGGTGACCCCCTAGAAAGTCCTCGTGTTGCACCCCTTGTACCGCCACTCTAACTCCCATTTCTTTTCCATTCATTTCATTTACTAAAACATCTTCTTTTAAAATCTCCCTCCCGGCTTTAGTCCTATAGCTCGCAATGTATTGCGGGTTCGATCATACGAGCACTAATGCACTGGATCAAATCTGAATTTTGAAGTTAAGCATGTTTGGTTGAGAGTAGTACTAGGATGGGTGACCCCCTGTCAAGTCCTCATGTTGCACCCTTTTTACCGCCACTCCCACTCCGATTTCTTTTCCAATCCCTTCTTTTAGCAAAACATCTTTTTTTTTAATTCTGTCTCCGATTTACCTCTCTTTAGCATGCATTGTATTCCAGTTGCGATCAGTGTAGGACTAATGCACCGTATCAAATCAGAATTTTGAAGTTAAGCAAGTTTGGGTTAGAGTAGAACTAGGATGAGCGACCCTCTAGGAAGTACTCGTGTTGCACACCTTGTACCGCCACTCCCACTCCCATTTCCTTTCCTTTCATTTCAGTTACTAAAACGTCTTCTCTTAAAATCTCCCTCCAGGCTTTACTCCTATAGCTCGCAATGTATTCCGGGTGCGATCATACCAGCAGTAATGCGCTGGATCAAATCTGAATTATGACGTTAAGCATGTTTGGTTGAGAGTAGTACGAGGATTGGTGACCCCCTGGCAAGTCCTCATGTTGCACCCCTTTTACCGCCACTCCCAGTCAGATTTCTTTTCCATTCCTTTCTTTTAGGAAAACTTCTTTTTTTCAATTGTCTCTCCGAGCTTTAGCGCGCATTGTATTCGAATTGTGATTAGAATAGGACTAATGCACCGTATCAAATCAGAACTTCGAAGTTAAGCAAGTTTGGGTTAGAGGGAAATCGGAAAGAGAATTCAAAAAAAGATGTTTTGCTAAAAGAAGGGAATGGAAAAGAAATCGGAGTGGGAGTGGCGGTAAAAGGGGTGCAACATGAGGACTTGCCAGGGGGTCACAAATCCTAGTACTACTCTCAACGAAACATGCTTAACTTCACAATTCTGATTTGATCCATTGCATTACTGCTGGTATGATCACACCCGGAATACATAGCGAGCTATAGGAGTAAAGCTTGGAGGGAGATTTTAAAAGAAGACGTTTTAGTAAAAGAAATAAATGGAAAAGAAATGGGAATGGGAGTGGCGGTACAAGGGGTACAACAAGAGGACTTCCTAGAAGGTCACACATCCTAGTACTACTCTAACCCAAACTTGCTTAACTTCGAAGTTCTGATTTGATACGTTGCATTAGTCCTGTTCTGATCGCAACCGGAGTACAATGCGTGCTAAAGAGAGGGAAATCGGAGAGAGAATTCAAAAAAAGAAGTTTTGCTAAAAGAAATAAAGGGAAAAGAAATCGGAGTGGGAGTGGCGGTAAAAGGGATGCAACATGAGGACTTTACAGGGGGTCACCCATCCTAGTACTACTCTCAACCAAACATGCTTATCTTCAGAATTCTGATTAGATCCAGGGCATTAGTGCTCGTATGATCGAATCTAGAATACATAGTTAGGTATAGGAGTAAAGCCAGGAGGGAGATTTTAAAAGAAGACGTTTTAGTAAAAGAAATGAATGGAAAAGAAATGGGAGTGAGAGTGGCGGTACAAGGGGTGCAACACGAGGACTTTCTAGGGGGTCACCCATCCTAGTACTACTCTAACCCAAACTTGCTTAACTTCGAAGTTCTGATTTGATACGGTGCATTAGTCCTATTCTGATCACAACAAGAATACAATGCGCGCTAAAGAGAGGGAAATCGGAGAAAGAATTCAAAACAAGATGTTTTCGTAAAAGAAAGGAATGGAAAAGAAATAAGAGTGGGAGTGACGTTACAAAGGGTGCAACACGAGGACTTCCCCTGAGGCGTAACCTATCTTGTTACTACTCTTACTCAAACTTGCTTAACTTCTAAGTTTTAATTTGATCTAGTGAATTTGCGCTGGTATGATCACACCTAAAATACAATGCGCGCTAAAGAAAGGGAAATCAGAGGGAAAATTCCAAAGAAGACGTTTTGTTAAAAGAAAGGAGTGGAAAAGAAATCAGAGTGGGAGTGGCGGTACAAGGGGTGCAACACGAGAACTTCCCTGGGGATCACCTATCTCAATACTACTCTTACCCAAACTTGCTTAACTTCTGTGTTCTAATTTCATCTAGTGCATTTGTGCTGGTATGATTACACCCGAAATACAATGAAATCGGAGAGAGAATTCAGAAGATGTTTTAGTAAAAGAAAGGAATGGAAAAAAAATGGGTGTGTGAGTGGCGGTACAAGGGGTGCAAAGCGAGGACTTCCTAGAGGGTCACTCATCCTAGTACTACTCTAACCCAAACTTGCTTAACTTCAAAGTTCTGATTTGATACGTTGCACTAGTCCTGTTTTGATCGCAACTGGAATACAATGCATGCTAAAGAGAGGGAAATCGGAGAGAGAATTCAAAAAAAAGATGTTTTTCAAAAAGAAGGGAATGGAAAAGAAATCGGAGTGGGAGTGGCGGTAAAAGGGGTGCAACATGAGGACTTGACAAGGGGTCACCCATCCTAGTACTACTCTCAACTAAACATGCTTAACTTCATAATTTTGATTTGATCCAGTGCATTAGTGCTCGTATGATCGCACCCGGAATACATTGCGAGCTATAGGAGTAAAGTCGGGAGGGAGATTTTAAAAGAAGACGTTTCAGTAAAGGAAATGAATGGAAAAGTAATGGGAGTGAGAGTGGCGGTACAAGGGGTAGAACACGAGGACTTCCTAGAGGGTCACACGTCCTAGTACTAGTCCAACCCAAACTTGCTTAACTTCTGTGTTCTAATTTCATCTAGTGCATTTGTGCTGGTATGATTACACCCGAAATACAATGAAATCGGAGAGAGAATTCAGAAGATGTTTTAGTAAAAGAAAGGAATGGAAAAAAAATGGGTGTGTGAGTGGCGGTACAAGGGGTGCAAAGCAAGGACTTCCTAGAGGGTCACTCATCCTAGTACTACTCTAACCCAAACTTGCTTAACTTCAAAGTTCTGATTTGATACGTTGCACTAGTCCTGTTTTGATCGCAACTGGAATACAATGCATGCTAAAGAGAGGGAAATCGGAGAGGGAAGTCGGGAGGGAGATTTTAAAAGAAGACGTTTCAGTAAAGGAAATGAATGGAAAAGTAATGGGAGTGAGAGTGGCGGTACAAGGGGTACAACACGAGGACTTCCTAGAGGGTCACACGTCCTAGTACTAGTCCAACCCAAACTTGCTTAACTTCAAAGTTCTGATTTCATACGTTGCTTTAGTCCTGTTCTGATCGCAACCGGAATACAATGCACTCTAAAGAGAGGGAAATCGGAGAGAGAATTCAAAAAAAAGATGTTTTGCTAAAAGAAGGGAATGGAAAAGAAATCGGAATGGGAGTGGCGGTAAAAAGGGTGCCACAAGAGGACTTGACAGGGGGTCACCCATCCTAGTACTACTCTCAACCAAACATGCTTAACTTCAGAATTCTGATTTGATCCAGTGCATTAATGCTCAAAAGATCGCACTCGGGAGTGAGATTTTAAAAGATGACGTTTTATTAAAAGAAATGAACGGAAAAGAAATGGGAGTGAGAGTGGCGGTAGAAGGGGTGCATCACGAGGACTTCCTAGGGGATCATTCATCCTAGTACTACTCTAACCCAAACTTGTTTAACTTCAATGTTCTGCTTTGATACGGTGCATTAGTCCAGTTCTGATCACAACTGGATTAGGCGAGCTAAAGAGAGGGAAATCGGAGAAAGAATTCAAAACAAGATGTTTTCGTAAAAGAAAGGAATGGAAAAGAAATAAGAGTGGGAGTGACGTTACAAAGGGTGCATCACGAGGACATCCCCTGAGGGTAACCTATCTTGTTACTACTCTTACTCAAACTTGCTTAACTTCTAAGTTTCAATTTGATCTAGTGAATTTGCGCTGGTATGATCACACCCGGAATACAATGCGCACTAAAGAGAGGGAAATCAGAGGGAGAATTCAAAAAGAAGACGTTTTGTTCAAAGAAAGGAGTGCAAAAGAAATGGGAGTGGGAGTGGCGGTACAATGGGTTCAACAAGAGAACTTCCCAGGGATCACCTATATTAATACTACTCTCAACCAAACATGCTTAAATTCGGAATTCTGATTTGATCCAGTGAATTAGTGCTGGTAAGATCGCACCCGGAATACATTGCAAGACATAGAAGTCATTTTAAAAGAAGATGTTTTAGTAAAAGAAATGAATGGAAAAGAAATGGGAGTGAGAGTGACGGTACAAGGGGTGCAACACGAGGACTTTCTAGGGGGTCACCCATCCTTGTACTACTCCTACCCACACTTGCTTAACTTCGAAGTTCTGATTTGATACAGTGCATTAGTCCTATTCTGATCACAATTCGAATACAATGCGCGCTAAAGAGAGGGAAATTGGAGAGAGAATTCAAAAAGAGAAGTTTTGCTAAAAGAAAGGATTGGGAAAGAAATCGGAGTGGGAGTGGCGGTAAATGGGGTGCAACATGAGGACTTGACAGGGGGTCACCCATCCTAGTACTACTCTCAACCAAACATGCTTAACTTCAGAATTCTGATTAGATCCAGTGCATTAGTGCTCGTATGATCTAATCTGGAATACATAGTTAGGTATAGGAGTAGAGCCAGGAGGGAGGTTTTAAAAGAAGATATTTTAGTAAATGAAATGAATGGAAAAGAAATGGGAGTGAGAGTGGCAGTACAAGGTGTGCAACACGAGGACTTTCTAGGGGGTCACCCATTCTAGTACTACTCTCAACCAAACATGTTTAACTTCAGAATTCTGATTTGATCCAGTGCATTAGTGCTCATATGATCGTACCCGGAATACATTGCGAGCTATAGGAGTAAACTCGGGAGTGAGATTTTAAAAGAAGACGTTTTAGTAAAAGAAATGAACGGAAAAGAAATGGGAGTGAGTGTGGCGGTAGAAGGGGTGCATCACGAGGACTTCCTAGGGGATCATTCATCTTAGTACTACTCTAACCCAAACTTGCTTAACTTCAATATTCTGCTTTGATAGGGTGCATTAGTCCAGTTCTGATCACAACTGGATTAGGCGAGCTAAAGAGAGGGAAATCGGAGAAAGAATTCAAAACAAGATGTTTTCGTAAAAGAAAGGAATGGAAAAGAAATAAGAGTGGGAGTGACGTTACAAAGGGTGCAACACGAGGACTTCCCCTGAGGATAACCTATCTTGTTACTACTCTTACTCAAACTTGCTTAACTTCTAAGTTTTAATTTGATCTAGTGAATTTGCGCTGGTATGATCACACCCGGAATACAATGCGCACTAAAGAGAGGGAAATCAGAGGGAGAATTCAAAAAGAAGTCGTTTTGTTCAAAGAAAGGAGTGCAAAAGAAATGAGAGTGGGAGTGGCGGTACAATGGGTTCAACAAGAGAACTTCCCAGGGATCACCTATCTTAATACTACTCTCAACCAAACATGCTTAAATTCGGAATTCTGATTTGATCCAGTGAATTAGTGCTGGTAAGATCGCACCCGGAATACATTACAAGACATAGAAGTCATTTTAAAAGAAGATGTTTTAGTAAAAGAAATGAATGGAAAAGAAATGGGAGTGAGAGTGACGGTAGAAGGGGTGCAACACGAGGACTTTCTAGGGGGTCACCCATTCTAGTACTACTCTCAACCAAACATGTTTAACTTCAGAATTCTGATTTGATCCAGTGCATTAGTGCTCATATGATCGTACCCGGAATACATTGCGAGCTATAGGAGTAAACTCGGGAGTGAGATTTTAAAAGAAGACGTTTTAGTAAAAGAAATGAACGGAAAAGAAATGGGAGTGAGTGTGGCGGTAGAAGGGGTGCATCACGAGGACTTCCTAGGGGATCATTCATCTTAGTACTACTCTAACCCAAACTTGCTTAACTTCAATATTCTGCTTTGATAGGGTGCATTAGTCCAGTTCTGATCACAACTGGATTAGGCGAGCTAAAGAGAGGGAAATCGGAGAAAGAATTCAAAACAAGATGTTTTCGTAAAAGAAAGGAATGGAAAAGAAATAAGAGTGGGAGTGACGTTACAAAGGGTGCATCACGAGGACATCCCCTGAGGGTAACCTATCTTGTTACTACTCTTACTCAAACTTGCTTAACTTCTAAGTTTCAATTTGATCTAGTGAATTTGCGCTGGTATGATCACACCCGGAATACAATGCGCACTAAAGAGAGGGAAATCAGAGGGAGAATTCAAAAAGAAGACGTTTTGTTCAAAGAAAGGAGTGCAAAAGAAATGGGAGTGGGAGTGGCGGTACAATGGGTTCAACAAGAGAACTTCCCAGGGATCACCTATATTAATACTACTCTCAACCAAACATGCTTAAATTCGGAATTCTGATTTGATCCAGTGAATTAGTGCTGGTAAGATCGCACCCGGAATACATTGCGAGATATAGAAGTCATTTTAAAAAAAGATGTTTTAGTAAAAGAAATGAATGGAAAAGAAATGGGAGTGAGAGTGACGGTACAAGGGGTGCAACACGAGGACTTTCTAGGGGGTCACCCATTCTAGCACTACTCTAACCCAAACTTGCTTAACTTCGAAGTTCTGATTTGATACAATGCATTAGTCCTATTCTGATCACAATTCGAATACAATGCGAGCTAAAAAGAGGGAAATCGGAGAAAGAATTCAAAACAAGATGTTTTCGTAAAAGAAAGGAATGGAAAAGAAGTAAGAGTGGGAGTGACGTTACAAAGGGTGCATCACGAGGACATCCCCTGAGGGTAACCTATCTTGTTACTACTCTTACTCAAACTTGCTTAACTTCTAAGTTTCAATTTGATCTAGTGAATTTGCGCTGGTATGATCACACCCGGAATACAATGCGCACTAAAGAGAGGGAAATCAGAGGGAGAATTCAAAAAGAAGACGTTTTGTTCAAAGAAAGGAGTGCAAAAGAAATGGGAGTGGGAGTGGCGGTACAATGGGTTCAACAAGAGAACTTCCCAGGGATCACCTATATTAATACTACTCTCAACCAAACATGCTTAAATTCGGAATTCTGATTTGATCCAGTGAATTAGTGCTGGTAAGATCGCACCCGGAATACATTGCGAGATATAGAAGTCATTTTAAAAAAAGATGTTTTAGTAAAAGAAATGAATGGAAAAGAAATGGGAGTGAGAGTGACGGTACAAGGGGTGCAACACGAGGACTTTCTAGGGGGTCACCCATTCTAGCACTACTCTAACCCAAACTTGCTTAACTTCGAAGTTCTGATTTGATACAATGCATTAGTCCTATTCTGATCACAATTCGAATACAATGCGAGCTAAAAAGAGGGAAATCGGAGAAAGAATTCAAAACAAGATGTTTTCGTAAAAGAAAGGAATGGAAAAGAAATAAGAGTGGGAGTGACGTTACAATGGGTGCATCACGAGGACATCCCCTGAGGGTAACCTATCTTGTTACTACTCTTACTCAAACTTGCTTAACTTCTAAGTTTCAATTTGATCTAGTGAATTTGCGCTGGTATGATCACACCCGGAATACAATGCGCACTAAAGAGAGGGAAATCAGAGGGAGAATTCAAAAAGAAGACGTTTTGTTCAAAGAAAGGAGTGCAAAAGAAATGGGAGTGGGAGTGGCGGTACAATGGGTTCAACAAGAGAACTTCCCAGGGATCACCTATATTAATACTACTCTCAACCAAACATGCTTAAATTCGGAATTCTGATTTGATCCAGTGAATTAGTGCTGGTAAGATCGCACCCGGAATACATTGCGAGATATAGAAGTCATTTTAAAAAAAGATGTGTTAGTAAAAGAAATCAATGGAAAAGAAATGGGAGTGAGAGTGACGGTACAAGGGGTGCAACACGAGGACTTTCTAGGGGGTCACCCATCCTAGCACTACTCTAACCCAAACTTGCTTAACTTCGATGTTCTGATTTGATACAATGCATTAGTCCTATTCTGATCATAATTCGAATACAATGCGCGCTAAAGAGAGGGAAATCGGAGAGAGAATTCAAAAAAAGAAATTTTGCTAAAAGAAATGGATGGAAAAGAAATCGGACTGGGAGTGGCGGTAAAAGGGGTGCAACATGAGGACTTGCCAGGGGGTGGTCACCCATCCTAGTACTACTCTCAACCAAACATGCTTCACTTCAGAATTCTGATTTGATCCAATGCGTTAGTGCTCGTATTATCGCACCCGAAATACATTGCGAGCTACAGGAGTAAAGCCAGGAGGGAGGTTTTAAAAGAAGACGTTTTAGTAAAAGAAATGAACGGAAAAGAAATGGGAGTGAGAGTGGCCGTACAAGGGGTGCATCACGAGGACTTCCTAGGGGATCACTCATCCTAGTACTACACTCACCCAAACTTGCTTAACTTCAAAGTTCTGATTTGATACGTTTCATTAGTCCTGTTCTGATCACAACTGGAATACAATGCCTGCATAAGAGAGGGAAATCAGAGAGAGAATTCAAAAAAAGATGTTTTGCTAAAAGAAGGGAATGGAAAAGAAATCGGAGTGGGAGTGGAGGTAACAGGGGTGCAACATGAGGACTTGCCAGGGGGTCACAAATCCTAGTACTACTCTCAACCAAACATGCTTAACTTCAAAATGCTGATTTGATCCATTGCATTACTGCTGGTTTGATCACACCCGGATTACATAGCGAGCTATAGGACTAAAGCCAGGAGGGAGATTTTAAAAGAAGATGTTTTAGTAAATGAAATGAATGGAAAAGAAATGGGAGTGAGAGTGGCAGTACAAGGGGTGCAACACGAGGACTTTCTAGGGGGTCACCAATCCTAGTACTACTCTAACCCAAACTTGCTTAACTTCGAAGTTCTGATTTGATACGGTGCATTAGTCCTATTCTGATCACAATTCGAATACAATGCGCGCTAAAGAGAGGGAAATCGGAGAGAGAATTCAAAAAAAAAGAAATTTTGCTAAAAGAAAAGAATGGAAAAGAAATCGGACTGGGAGTGGCGGTAAAAGGGGTGCAACATGAGGACTTGCCAGGGGGTGGTCACCCATCCTAGTACTACTCTGAACCAAACATGATTAACCTCAGAATTCTGATTTGATCCAGTGCATTAGTGCTCGTATTATCGCACCCGAAATACATTGCGAGCTACAGGAGTAAAGCCAGGAGGGAGATTTTAAAAGAAGACATTTTAGTAAAAGAAATGTACGGAAAAGAAATGGGAGTGAGAGTGGCGGTACAAGGGGTGCATCACGTGGACTTCCTAGGGGGATCACTCATCCCAGTACTACTCTAACCCAAACTTGCTTAGCTTCAAAGTTATGATTTTATACGGTGCATTAGTCCTGTTCTGATCACAACTGGAATACAATGCCTGCATAAGAGAGGGAAATTGGAGAGAGAATTCAAAAAAAGATGTTTTGCTAAAAGAAGGGAATGGAAAAGAAATCGGAGTGGGAGTGGAGATGAAAGGGGTGCAACATGAGGACTTGCCTGGGGGTCACAAATCCTAGTACTACTCTCAACCAAACTTGCTTAACTTCAAAATTCTGATTTGATCCATTGCATTACTGCTGGTATGATCACACCCGGAATACATAGCGAGCTATAGGAGTAAAGCCTGGAGGGATATTTAAAAATATGACGTTTTAGTAAAAGAAATAAATGGAAAAGAAATGGGAATGGGAGTGGCGGTACAAGGGGTACAACACGAGGACTTCCTAGAAGGTCACACATCCTAGTACTACTCTAACCCAAACTTGCTTAACTTCGAAGTTCTGATTTGATACGTTGCATTACTCCTGTTGTGATCGCAACTGTAATACAATGCATGCTAAAAGAGAGGGTAATCGGAGAGAGAAATCAAAAAAAGATGTTTTTCTAAAAGAAGGGAATGGAAAACAAATCGAAGTGGTATTGGCGGTAAAAGGGGTGCAACATGAGGACTTGCCAAGGGGTCATCCATCCTACTACTACTCTCAACCAAACATGCTTAACTTGATTTGATCCTGTGCGTTAGTGCTCGTATTATCGCACCCGAAATACATTGCGAGCTACAGGAGTAAAGCCAGGAGGGAGATTTTAAAAGAAGACGTTTTAGTAAAAGAAATGAACGGAAAAGAAATGGGAGTGAGAGTGGCGGTACAAGGGGTGCATCACGAGGACTTCCTAGGGGGATCACTCATCCTAGTACTACTCTAACCCAAACTTGCTTAGCTTCAAAGTTCAGATTTGATACGGTGCATTAGTCCTGTTCTGATCACAACTGGAATACAATGCCTGCATAAGAGAGGGAAATCGGAGAGAGAATTCAAAAAAAGATGTTTTGCTAAAAGAAGGGAATGGAAAAGAAATCAGAGTGGGAGTGGAGGTTAAAGGGGTGCAAAATGAGGACTTGCCAGGGGGTCACAAATCCTAGTACTACTCTCAACCAAACATGCTTAACTTCAGAATTCTGATTTGATCCGGTGTATTAGTGCTCGTATGATCGCACCCGCAATACGTTGCGAGCTATAGGGCTAATGCCGGGAGGGAGATTTTAAAAGAAGACGTTTTAGTAAATGAAATGAATGGAAAAGAAATGGAAGTGAGAGTGGCGGTACAAGGAGTGCAACACGAGGACTTTCTAGGGGGTCACCCATCCTAGTACTACTCTAACCCAAACTTACTTAACTTCGAAGTTCTGATTTGATACGGTGCATTACTCCTATTCTGATCACAATTCGAATACAATGCGCGCTAAAGAGAGGGAAATCGGAGAGAGAATTCAAAAAAAGAAGTTTTGCTAAAAGAAAGGAATGGAAACGAAATTGGAGTGGGAGTGGCGGTAAAAGGGGTGTAACATGAGGACTTGATAGGGGGTCACCCATCCTAGTACTACTCTGAACCAAACATGCTTAACTTCAGAATTCTGATTAGATCCAGTGCATTAGTGCTCGTATGATCGCACCTGGAATACATAGCGAGCTATAGGAGTAAAGCCAAGAGGGTGCTTTTAAAAGAAGACGTTTTAGTAAAAGAAATGTGATGGAGTGCCACCCATGCACAACCATGCAAGGAAGAGGGATCCTTTGATAGTGCATGAAGGTCCGATTACAAGAGCAAAGGCTAAGAAGTTTAAAGAGGCCTTGATGAACCTTGTTACTGAAATTAAAAAAAATGTTCAAGAGAAGTCCAAAGAAGGCCCAATGGTGAATATTATTGGGCTTGAGATCACTTAATATGGTGCACAAATGCTAAATTGGGCTTGAAGGCATAGTTTGAAGATCATGGGCCATCAAATTCGTGACTAATATCTAGCCCACGGGATGATCAAGACTCTATGCATTCCTTAGTAGTTAAATGAACATATAATTTGATTTTAATGTAGTTTTAAGTTACAAAAACCTTATAATGACTACATAAGTGATAGGTATTAATGTAGTTTTAAGTTACAAAAGCCTTATAATGACTACATAAGTTATAGGTATTAATGTAGGTACTTAAGAGTCATTTGTCTACTATAAATAGGTCCTTTGATCATTTGTAATGATACAACCTTTTTTGAATCCGAAAATTAAGCTTAAAGCTTTGTGAGTTGAATTCTCTCTTTGTGAGGTTTTCATTTTATCAAGAACTTATCAAGGTCAATTGAGCAAGATCTTGTGGCGTTCATCATACCGAGGTTCTTGGCTGATATAAATAGCCAACGGGTCGAGGTTCTTTCGCTCTAAGTAAGATCAAACTAGATTCTCGATTTGGGGAGATCCGCTGCTTATTCTTTTACGTTGGGTTCTTAGATCGTAATATCTAATGGGTCCTCGTTCTATCCACATCTGTTTTGGTATCAAAGCAATCTGGAATTGATCTGAATATTTTTTTTTTCTTTTCATTTCTTGTTACGTAAAAAAAAAACTCCAAGATCAATATCTTCTTTCCATTTCGTTGCTGCCCTCGTAGCAAGATATTGATCTAAAAAAAAAAAAATTCGAAAATTCAGTTTGCAAATTTCAGTCACAAATAGATCTTTATTCTCCTTCATTATAGGACTAAGGGATTGTTGAACGTTGCTGGACATTGTTCAAACCTTATTTGTTCTTGACTTCAGTGGTAAAAGGCTAGAGTGGTGTGAGTTTATTAGAGGGGAGATAAAAGCCTACGAATGAAACATGAGTGAATTGTGAGGTATATTTTTGAGGGATACACGAGTGTTTTGTGAGGAAAAATCATGGAAGAAACATCTACAAATCAAGGAGATGCTTTCACCTTTCAAGCTATGCAACAACATTTCGCTAGGATGGGAAACGTTCTTGAGAGCTTGACCGAACGATTGGAGAGATTGGAGCAGTCAACAACAAGGGAGCATAGAAACCCTAATGCAAACCTACGAAGGCAACATGAAGAGTGGGAAACGGAGGAAGGAGAGGATGATGAAGGGGCTGTTCACCAAGTGTGTAGAAGAAGAGGTAGAAGAAGGCAACATGATGAAGTTGATCATGACTTGGGAAGTATCAAGATGAACATACCTACTTTCCATGGAAGAAGTGATCCGGAAGCGTATTTGGAGTGGCAAAAGAAGGTAGATCTAATTTTTGATTGTCATAATTACTCCGAAGAGAAGAAGGTGAGGCTTGCTGCAATTGAGTTCACCGACTATGCTATAGTTTGGTGGGATCAATTGGTTACAAATCAAAGGAGATATGGAGAGAGGCCGATTACTACTTGGGCAGAAATGAAATCCGTCATGCGTAAGAGGTTCGTACCTTCTCATTATTTTCGTGAATTGTATCAAAAGCTTCAATCTATGACTCAAGGCAACAAATCTGTTGATGTGTACTACAAAGAGATGGAGATTGCCATGATTAGGGCAAATGTTGAAGAAGATCGTGAGGCAACCATGGCACGTTTCTTGAATGGGTTGAATAGGGAGATTGCTAATATAGTGGAGCTTCAACACTACGTGGAGCTTGAGGACATGGTACATACAGCCATGAAAGTGGAGAAGCAACTCAAGAAGAAGGGTTCATTTCAAAGGAGTTCTACACACAACTTTCAGTTCTCAAGCAAAGCCAAGGAAGGTGCATCCAAACCAAATGATGGGGCAACTTCAAAGTCTCAACATGAGGTACCAATGACCAGATTCACCTGAGGCTGAAAAAGGCAAAGGTAATATCTCAACTTCTTCACGAGCTAGAGATATTAAATGCTTTCATTGCTATGGTCGTGGGCATATTGCATCTGATTGTCCAAACAAAAGGGTGATGGTTTTGAGAGACAATGGTGATACTGAATCTGAAAGTGAGAAAGAATCAAATGATGATGAGCAACTTGAGGAGACAATACCTGAAAGAGGAGAACTTTTGGTGGTGAGAAGAGTTCTAAACATGCAAGCCAAGGTTGATGAGGCTGAACAACAAAGAGAAAACATCTTCCACACAAGATGTTTGGTTAATGGAAGGGTATGCACGTTAATCATTGATGGAGGTAGTTGTGCTAATGTGGCTAGTTCTGAAATGGTGGAGAAACTAAAATTAGTTACTTCAAAACATCCTCATCCGTACAAGCTGTAATGCTTAATGAATGTGGAGAAATGCGGGTAACTAAGCAAGTCTTGGTTTCCTTCTCTATAGGAAACTATAAAGATGAAATAATGTGTGATGTGGTGCCAATGCATGCTAGTCATATACTTTTGGGCAGACCGTGGCAGTTTGATCGAAGAGTGAACTATGATGGATATCTTAATCGATATATGTTGAAACATCAAAACAAAACCATCATGCTTGTACCTCTAACTCCACAACAGGTTCATGAAGATCAACTCAAACTATCTCAAGCAAGGAGAGCTAGTGAGATTGAGAGAAAAAAAAATGAGAGTGAGAGACAAGAATCGAGAGAAAAAAAGAGTGGAGAGAAAAACAAGAGGGCTGATGTGAGTCTCTCCGAGGGAGAAAAGAAGGTGGAAGGAAGTGAGGACACAAAAAGAGTGAATTTCTTTGCAAAAGGAAGTGAAGTAAAGAAAGCTTTGGTTGAGAAAAGAAGTGTGTTGGTGTTGATACATAAAGAAACTTATTTGAACACTAACGAACTAACTTCTTCTTTGCCTAGTTCTTTTGCGACTCTTTTGCAGGAGTACGAAGATGTTTTTCCAAAGGAGGAACCCGATGGTTTACCACCTTTGAGAGGCATCGAACTTGAAATTGATTTTATCCCGGGAGCAACACTTCCAAATAGACCAGCATATAGAGCTAATCCGGAGGAAACCAAAGAGATACAAAGACAAGTGGAGGAGCTGATGGAAAAGGGTAAGGTTCGAGAGAGCATGAGTCCTTGTGCGGTACCGGTCATTGTTGTGCCAAAGAAGGATGGTACATGGAGAATGTGTACTGATTGTCGAGCCATCAACAAAATTACGGTAAAGTATCGCTATCCTATCCCTAGGTTAGATGATATGCTTGATGAGTTGTGTGGTTCAATCATTTTCTCTAAAATTGATTTAAAGAGTGGATATCATCAAATTAGAATAAGAGAAGGAGATGAATGGAAAACGGCTTTCAAAACAAAATATGGCTTGTATGAGTGGTTAGTTATGCCTTTTCGTTTAACAAACGCACCAAGTACTTTCATGAGATTAATGAATCATGTTTTGCGAGACTTTATTGGGAAGTTTGTGGTTGTGTACTTTGATGACATTCTTATATATAGCAAAAAAGCATGGAACAACATTTTGATCATGTGCTTGCTGTTTTGGACACTTTAAGAAAAGAGTCTTTGTATGCTAACCTTAAGAAGTGTTCTTTTTGCATGGATAAAATTGTGTTTCTTGGTTTTGTTGTAAGTGCTAATGGGATTGAAATGGAGAAGGATAAAGTCAAGGCTATTCTAGATTGGCCGATTCCTAAAAACATTTCTGAAGTAAGAAGTTTTCATGGACTTGCTAGTTTTTATAGGAGGTTTGTGAAAGATTTTAGCACTATAGCAGCACCATTGAACGAAATTGTTAAAAAAAGAAGTTGGTTTTAATTGGGGAGAAAAACAACAAGTTGCTTTTGATGTCCTTAAAGAGAAACTAACTACCGCACCGATTCTTGCATTACCTAACTTTGATAAAATGTTTGAGATTGAATGTGATGCATCGGGAGTGGGTATAGGAGCTGTTTTGATGCAGGAAGGAAAGCCAATTGCATACTTTAGTGAAAAGTTGAAGGGCGCTCAGTTGAACTATCCTACATACGACAAGGAGTTGTATGCATTAACATTGGAGACATGGCAGCATTACTTGTGGACAAGAGAGTTTGTTATTCATACTGATCATGAATCTCTCAAGTACCTCAAGGGTCAAGGCAAGCTTGGTAAGAGGCATGCCAAGTGGGTGGAATTCATTGACTTTTCCATATGTGATCAAATACAAAAAGGGAAAGGAAAACATTGTTGCTGATGCACTATCTAGGAGGTATGCATTAATCTCTACTTTGAGTTCTAAACTTCTTGGTTTTGAATCTATTAAGGGGTTGTATACTAATGATTCTGATTTTGCTTCTATTTATTTGGCTTGTGAGCATTCTACATTTGAGAAGTTCTATAGGCACGAGGGATACTTGTTTCGTGAAAGTAAACTATGCATTCCTAAAAGTTCTATGCGTGAGTTACTTGTTAGAGAAGCTCATGGGGGAGGATTAATGGGGCATTTTGGGGTACATAAAACTTTGGGTGTCTTGTGCGATCATTTTTATTGGCCTAAAATGCGAGTTGATGTTGAAAACATTTGTGCAAAGTGCATAACTTGCAAGCAAGCTAAATCAAGAGTGCAACCACATGGATTGTACACACCTTTACCTATACCTAATGAACCTTGGGTAGACATATCCATGGACTTTGTTTTAGGCTTACCAAGAACAAAGAAAGGTAAAGATTCTATTTTCGTTGTGGTTGATAGATTTTCGAAAATCGTACACTTTATTCCATGTCATAAGAGTGATGATGCAACTCATATTGCTGATTTGTTCTTTAAGGAAGTTGTTTGTTTGCATGGAATTCCAAGAACTATTGTGAGTGATAGAGATGCAAAGTTTTTGAGTCACTTCTGGCGTGTATTGTGGAGTAAATTGGGAACTAAGCTCTTATTTTCTACTACTTGTCATCCACAAACGGATGGACAAACTGAAGTTGTTAATAGAACTTTATCTCAATTACTTAGAATTTTGATTCAAAAGAATTTGAAGAATTGGGAGGATTGTTTGACATTTGCTGAATTTGCATATAATAGAAGTGTTCATTCTGCAACTAATCATTCTCCTTTTGAGATTGTTTATGGTTTCAATCCTCTGAGTCCACTTGATCTTGTGCCAATACCTATTGAAGAGCGTTCAAGTCTTGATGGTAAAGCTAAAGCCGAGCTGATCAAGAAGCTGCATGAAAAAGTTAGACTTAACATTGAGAAGAGAACCGAACAATATGTTAAACAAGCAAATAAGGGTCGCAAGCAAGTCATCTTTGAACCTGCAGATTGGGTATGGTTACACTTGAGGAAAGAAAGGTTTCCAAGTAAGAGAAAGTCGAAGTTGCAGCCAAGAGGAGATGGACCATTTCAAGTGGTTGCTCGAATTAATGATAATGCTTACAAACTTGACCTTCCGGGAGAGTATAATGTAAGTGCAACTTTCAATGTTTCTGATCTATCTCCATATCTTGATGATGCAGATTCGAGGACGAATCCTTTTGAAGAGGAGGGGAATGATGGAGAGCCACCCATGCACAACCATGCAAGGAAGAGGGATCCTTTGATAGTGCATGAAGGTCCGATTACAAGAGCAAAGGCTAAGAAGCTTAAAGAGGCCTTGATGAACCTTGTTGTTGAAATTAAAGAAAATGTGCAAGAGAAGTCCAAAGAAGGCCCAATGGTGAATGTTATTGGGCTAGAGATCACTTAATATGGTGCACAAATGCTAAATTGGGCTTGAAGGCATAGTTTGAAGATCATGGGCCATCAAATTCGTGGCTAATATCTAGCCCATGGGATGATCAAGACTTTATGCATTCCTTAGTAGTTAAATGAGCATATAATTTGATTTTAATGTAGTTTTAAGTTACAAAAACCTTATAATGACTACATAAGTGATAGGTATGTAGTTTTAAGTTACAAAAGCCTTATAATGACTACATAAGTGATATGTATTAATGTAGGTACTTAAGAGTCATTTGTCTACTATAAATAGGTCCTTTGATCATTTGTAATGGGACAACCTTTTTTGAATCCGAAAATTAAGCTTAAAGCTTTGTGAGTTGAATTCTCTCTTTGTGAGGTTTTCATTTTATCAAGAACTTATCAAGGTCAATTGAGCAAGATCTTGTGGCGTTCATCATACCGAGGTTCTTGGCTGATATAAATAGCCAACGAGTCGAGGTTCTTTCGCTCTAAGTAAGATCAAACTAGATTCTCGATTTGGGGAGATCTGCTGCTTATTCTTTTACGTTGGGTTCTTAGATCGTAATATCTAATGGGTCCTCGTTCTATCCACATCAAAATGAATGGAAATGAAATGGGAGTGAGAGTGGCGGTACAAGGGGTGCAACACGAGGACTTCCTAGAAGGTCACACATCCTAGTGTTACTTTAATCCAAACTTGTTTAACTTTGATGTTCTGATTTGATACCGTGCATTAGTCCTGTTCTGATCACAACTGGAATACAATTCGCGCTAAAGAGAGGGGAATCGGAGAGAGAATTCAAAAAAAGAAGTTTTCCTAAATGAAAGGAATGGAAAAGAAATCGGACAGGGAGTGGCGGTAAAAGGGGTGCAACATGAGGACTTGCTAGGGGGTCACCCATCCTCGTACTACTCTCAACCAAACATGCTTAACTTCATAATTCAGATTTGATCCATTGCATTACTGCTAGTATGATCGCACCCGGAATACATTGCGAGCCATAGGAGTAAAGCCTGGAGTGAGATTTTAAAAGAAGACGCTTTAGTAAATGAAATGAAAGGAAAAGAAATGGGAGTGGGAGTGGCGGTACAAGGGGTGCAACACGAGGACTTCCTAGAGGGTCACTCATCCTAGTACTACTCTAACCCAAACTTGATTAACTTCAAAGTTCTGATTTGATACAGTGCATTTGTCCTATTTTGATCAAAACTGGAATACAATGCGCGCTAAAGAGAAGGAAATCGGACAGCGAATTCAAAAAAGAAGTTTACTGCAAGTATGATCACACCCGGAATACATAGCGAGCTATAAGAGTATAGCCTGGAGGGAGATTTTAAAAGAAGACGTTTTAGTAAAAGAAATAAATGGAAAAGAAATGGGAATGGGAGTGGCGGTACAAGGGGTACAACACGAGGACTTCCTAGAGGGTCACATTCCTAGTACTACTCTAACCCAAACTTGCTTAACTTCGAAGTTCTGATTTGATACGTTTCATTAGTCCTGTTCTGATCGCAACTGGAATACAATGCACGCTAAAGAGAGGGAAATCGGAGAGATAATTCAAAAAAGATGTTTTGCTGAAAGAAGGGAATGGAAAAGAAATAGGAGTGGGAGTGGCGGTAAAAAGCAACATGAGTACTTGACAGGGGGTCACCCATCATAGTACTACTCTCAACCAAACATGCTTACCTTCAGAATTTGATTTGATCCAGTGCATTAGTGCTCGTATGATCGCACCCGGAATACATTGCGAGCTATAGGAGTAAACTCGGGAGTGAGGTTTTAAAAGAAGACGTTTTAGTAAAAGAAATGAATGGAAAAGAATTGGGAGTGAGAGTGGTGGTACAAGGGGTGCAACATGAGGACTTGCCAGGGGATCACCCATCCTAGTACTACTCTCAACCAAACATGCTCAACCTCAGAAGTCTGATTTGATCTAAAGCGTTAGTGCTCTTACTATAGCACCCGAAATACATTGCGAGCTACAGGAATAAAGCCAGGAGGGAGATTTTAAAAGAAGACGTTTTAGTAAAAGAAATGAATGGAAAAGAAATGGGAGTGAGAATGGCGGTACAAGGGGTGCAACACGAGCACTTTCTAGGGAGTCACCCATCCTAGTACTACTCTAACCCAAACTTGCTTAACTTCAAAGTTCTGATTTGATACAATGCGCGCTAAAGAGAGGGAAATCGGAGAGAGAATTCAAAAGAAGGGAATTGAAAAGAAATCGGAGTGGGAATGGCGGTATAAGGGGTGCAACGTGAGGACTTGACAGGGGGTCGCCCATCCTAGTACTACTCTCAAACAAACATGCTTAACTTCAGAATTCTGGTTTGATCCAGTGCATTAGTGCTCGTATGATCGCACCGGGAATACATTGCGAGCTATAGAAGTACAACCGGGAGTGAGATTTTAAAATAAGACGTTTTAGTAAAAGAAATGAATGGAGAATAGAAATGGGAGTGAGAGTGGCGGTACAAGGGTTACAACAAGAGGACTTTCTAGGGGGTCTTCCATCTTAGTACTACTCTAACCCAAACTTGCTTAACTTCGAAGTTCTGATTTGATACGCTACATTTGTCATATTCTGATCACAATTGATATACAATTTTCGCTAAAGAGAGGGAAATAGGAGAGGGAATTCAAAAAAAAAGGAAGTTTTGCTAAAAGAAAGGAATAGAAAAGAAATCGGAGTGGGAGTGGCGGTAAAAGGGGTGCAACATGAGGACTTGACAGTGGGTCACCCATCCTAGTACTACTCTCAACCAAACATGCTTAACTTCAGAATTCTGATTTGATCCAGTGCATTCATGCTCTATGATCGCACCCGTATTACATTGCGAGCTATAGGAGTAAAGCCGGGAGTGAGATTTTAAAAGAAGACGTTTTAGTAAAAGAAATGAATGGAAAAGAAATCGGAGTGGGAGTGGCGGTACAAGGGGTGCAACATGAGGACTTGTCAGGGGGTCACCCATCTTAGTACTACTCTCAACCAAACATGCTCAACCAGAGAATTCTGATTTGATCCAAAGCGTTGGTGCTCTTACTATAGCACCCGAAATACATTGCTAGCTACAGGAGTAAAGCCGGGAAGGAGATTTTAAAAGAAGACGTTTTAGTAAAAGAAATGAACGAAAAAGAAATGGGAGTGAGAGTGGCGGTACAAGGGGTGCATCCTGAGGAATTCCTAGGGGGTCACTCTTCCTAGTACTACTCTAACCCAAACTTGCTTAACTTCAAAGTTCTGATTTGATAGGGTGCATTAGTCCTGTTCTGATCACAACTGGAATACAATGCGCGCGCTAAAGAGAGGGAAATCGGAGAGAGAATTCAAAAAAAGATGTTTTGCTAAAAGAAGGGAATTGAAAAGAAATTGGAGTGGGAATGTCGGTAAAAGGGGTGCAACATGAGGACTTGACAGGGGGTCACCCATCCTAGTACTACTCTCAACCAAACATGCTTAACTTCAAAATTCTGTTTTGATCCACTGCATTAGTGCTCTTATGATCGCACCCGGAATACATTGCGAGCAATAGGAGTAAAGCCGGGAGTGAGATTTTAAAAGAAGACGTTTTAGTAAAAGAAATGAACGGAAAAGAAATGGGAGTGAGAGTGGCGGTACAAGTGAGCATCACGAGGACTTCCTAGGGGATCACTCATCGTAGTACTTCTCTAACCCAAACTTGCTTAACTTCAAAGTTCTGATTTGATACGGTGCATTAGTCCTGTTCTGATCACAACTGGAATATGCGCGCTAAAGAGAGGGAAATCGGAGAAAGAATTCAAAATAAGATGTTTTCGTAAAAGAAAGGAATGGAAAAGAAATAAGAGAGGTAGTGACGTTACAAAGGGTGCAACACGAGGACTTCCCCTGAGGGTCACCTTTCTTGTTACTACTCTTACTCAAACTTGCTTAACTTCTAAGTTTTAATTCGATCTAGTGAATTTGCGCTGGTATGATCACACCCAAAATACAATACGCGCTAAAGAGAGGGCAATCAGAGGGAGAATTAAAAAGAAGACGTTTTGTTAAAAGAAAGGAGTGGAAAAGAAATGGGAGTGGGAGTGGCGGTACATGGGGTGCAACACGAGAACTTCCCAGGGGATCACCTATCTCAATACTACTATTACCCAAACTTGCTTAACTTCTGTGTTCTAATTTCATCTAGTGCATTTGTGCTGGTATGATCACACCCGAAATACAATGAAATCGAAGAGAGAATTCAGAAGAAGTTGTTTTTGTAAAAGAAAGGAATGGGAAAAAAATGGGAGTGTGAGTGGCGGTACAAGGGGTGCAACTCGAGGACTTCCCCTGAAGGTCACCTATCTTGTTACTACTCTTACTCAAACTTGCTTAACTTCTAAGTTTTAATTTGATCTAGTGAATTTGCGCTGGTATGATCACACCCAAAAATACAATGTGCGCTAAAGAGAGGGAAATCAGAGAGAGATGACGTTTTATTAAAAGAAAGGAGTGGAAAAGAAATGGGAGTGGCGGTACAAGTGAGCATCACGAGGACTTCCTAGGGGATCACTCATTGTAGTACTTCTCTAACCCAAACTTGCTTAACTTCAAAGTTCTGATTTGATACGGTGCATTAGTCCTGTTCTGATCACAACTGGAATATGCGCGCTAAAGAGAGGGAAATCGGAGAAAGAATTCAAAATAAGATGTTTTCGTAAAAGAAAGGAATGGAAAAGAAATAAGAGAGGTAGTGACGTTACAAAGGGTGCAACACGAGGACTTCCCCTGAGGGTCACCTATCTTGTTACTACTCTTACTCAAACTTGCTTAACTTCTAAGTTTTAATTCGATCTAGTGAATTTGCGCTGGTATGATCACACCCAAAATACAATACGCGCTAAAGAGAGGGCAATCAGAGGGAGAGTTAAAAAGAAGAGGTTTTGTTAAAAGAAAGGAGTGGAAAAGAAATGGGAGTGGGAGTGGCGGTACAAGGGGTGCAACACGAGAACTTCCCAGGGGATCACCTATCTCAATACTACTCTTACCCAAACTTGCTTAACTTCTATGTTCTAATTTCATCTAGTGCATTTGTGCTGTTATGATCCCACCCGAAATACAATGAAATCGGAGAGAGAATTCAGAAGAAGATGTTTTAGTAAAAGAAAGGAATGGAAAAAAAAATGGGAGTGTGAGTGGCGGTACAAGGGGTGCAACACGAGCACTTTCTAGGGAGTCACCCATCCTAGTACTACTCGAACCCAAACATGCTTAACTTCAAAGTTCTGATTTGATACGGTTCATTAGTCCTATTCTGATCGCAACTGTAATACAATGCACGCTAAATATTGGTAAATCGGAGAGAGAATTACAAAAAAAGATGTTTTTCTAAAAGAAGGGAATGGAAATGAAATCGGAGTGGGAGTGGCGGTAAAAGGGTTGCAACATGAGGACTTGACAGGGGGTCACCCATCCTTGTACTACTCTAAACCAAACATGCTTAACTTCAGAATTCTGATTTAATCCAGTGCATTTGCGCTCGTATGACCGCACCCGGAATACATTGCGAGCTATAGGAGTAAAGCCGGGAGGGAGATTTTAAAAGAAGACGTTTCAGTAAAAGAAATGAATTGAAAAGAAATGGGAGTGAGAGTGGTGGTACAAGGGGTGCTACACGAGGACTTTCTTGGGGGTCACCCATCCTAGTACTACTCTAACCCAAACTTGCTTAACTTCGAAGTTCTGATTTGATAAGGTGCATTAGTGCTATTCTGATCACAATTGAAATACAATGCGCGCTAAAGAGAGGGAAATCGGAGAGGGAAATAAAAAAAAAAAAGAAGTTTTGCTAAAAGAAAGGAATGAAAAGGAAATCGGAGTAGGAGTGGCGGTAAAAGTGGTGCAACATGAAGACTTGCCAGGGGGCCACCCATCCTAGTACTACTCTCAACAAAACATGCTTAACCTCAGAATTCTGATTTGATCCAGTGCGTTAGTGCTCGTATTATCACACCCGAAATACATTGCGAGCTACAGGAGGAAAGCCAAGAGGGAGATTTTAAAAGAAGACGTTTTTGTAAAAGAAATGAAAGGAAAAGAAATTGGAGTGAGAGTGGCAGTACAAGGGGTGCATCACGAGGACTTCCTAGGGGATCACTCATCCTAGTACTACTCTAACCCAAACTTGCTTAACTTCGAAGTTCTAATTTGATATGGTGCATTAGTCCTGTTCTGATCACAACTGGAATACAATCCGCGCTAAAGAGAGGGAAATCGGAGAGAGAATTCAAAAAAAGAAGTTTTGCTAAAAGAAATGAATGGAAAAGAAATCGGAGTGGGAGTGGCGGTAAAAGGGGTGAAACATGAGGACTTGCCAGGGGGTCACCCATCCTAGTACTACTCTCAACCAAACATGCTTAACTTCAGAATTCTGATTTGATCCAGTGCGTTAGTGCTCGTATTATCGCACCCGAAATACATTGCGAGCTACAAGAGTAAAGCAGGAAGGGAGATTTTAAAAGAAGGCGTTTTAGTAAAAGAAATGAACGGAAAATAAATGGGAGTGAGAGTGGCGATACAAGGGATGCATCCCGAGGAATTCCTAGGGGATCACTCATCCTAGTACTACTCTAACCTAAACTTGCTTAACTTCAAAGTTCTGAGTTGATACGGTGCATTAGTCCTGTTTCGATCACAACTGGAATGTGCGCGCTAAAGAGAGGGAAATCGGAGAAAGAATTCAAAACAAGATGCTTTCGTAAAAGAAAGGAATGGAAAAGAAATAAGAGTGGGAGTGACGTTACAAGTGGTGCGACAAGAGGACTTCCCCTGAGGGTCACCTATCTTGTTACTACTCTTACTCAAACTTGCTTAACTTCTAAGTTTTAATTTGATCTAGTGAATTTGCGCTGGTATGATCACACCCAAAATACAATGCGCGCTAAAGAGAGGGAAATCAGAGAGAGATGACGTTTTATTAAAAGAAAGGAGTGGAAAAGAAATGGGAGTGGGAGTGGCGGTACAAGGGGTGCAACACGAGAACTTCCCAGGGGATCACCTATCTGAATACTACTCTTACCCAAACTTGCTTAACTTCTATGTTCTAATTTCATCTAGTGCATTTGTGCTGGTATGATCCCACCCGAAATACAATGAAATCGGAGAGAGAATTCAGAAGAAGATGTTTAATAAAAGAAAGGAATGGAAAAAAAATGGGAGTGTGAGTGGCGGTACAAGGGGTGCAACACGAGGACTTCCTAGAGGGTCACTCATCCTAGTACTACTCTAACCCAATCTTGCTTAACTTCAAATTTCTGATTTGATACGGTGCATTAGTCCTATTTTGATCACAACTGGATTACAATGCGGGCTAAAGAGATGGAAATCGGAGAGTGAATTCAGAAAAGAAGTTTTGCTAAAAGAATTCTGATTTGATCCAGTACATTACTGCTGGTATGATCGCACCCGGAATACATAGAGAGCTATAGGAGTAAAGCCTGGAGAGAGATTTTAAAAGAAGACGTTTTAGTAAAAAAAATAAATGGAAAAGAAATGGGAATGGGAGTGGCGGTTCAAGGGGTAGAACACGAGGACTTCCTAGAGGGTCACACAACCTAGTACTACTCTAACCCAAACTTGCATAACTTCGAAGTTCTGATTTGAAACGTTGCATTAGTCATGTTCTGATCGCAATTGGAATACAATGCATGCTAAAGAGAGGGAAATCGGAGAGAGAATTCGAAAAAAGATGGTTTTCTAAAAGAAGGGAATGGAAAAGAAATCGGAGTGGGATTGTCGGTAAAAGGGGTGCAACATGAGGACTTGACAGGGGGTCACCCATCCTAGTACTATACTCAACCAAACATGCTTAACTTCAGAATTCTGATTTGATCCAGTTCATTAGTGCTCGTATGATCGCACCCGGAATACATTGCGAGCTATAGGAGTAAAGCCGGGAGGGAGATTTTAAAAGAAGACGTTTTAGTAAAAGAAATGAATAGAAAAGAAATGGGAGTGAGAGTGGCGGTACAAGGGGTGCAACACGAGAACTTCCCAAGGGATCACCTATCTCAATACTACTCTTACCCAAACTTGCTTAACTTCTATGTTCTAATTTCATCTAGTGCATTTGTGCTGGTATGATCCCACCCGAAATACAATGAAATCGGAGAGAGAATTCAGAAGAAGATGTTTTAGTAAAAGAAAGGAATGGAAAAAAATAGGAGTGCGAGTGGCGGTACAAGGGGGGCAACACGAGTACTTTCTAGGGAGTCACCCATCCTAGTACTACTCTAACCCAAACTTGCTTAACTTCAAAGTTCTGATTTGATACGGTTCATTAGTCCTATTCTGATCGCATCTTTAATACAATGCACGCTAAATATTGGTATATCGGAGGGAGAATTCAAAAAAAGATGTTTTTCTAAAAGAAGGGAATTGAAAAGAAATCGGAGTGGGAGTGGCGGTAAAAGGGTTGCAACATGAGGACTTGACAGGGGGTCACCCATCCTAGTACTACACTCAACCAAACATGCTTAACTTCAGAATTCTGATTTGATCCAGTGCATTAGTGCTCGTATGAACGCACCCGGAATACATTGCGAGCTATAGGTGTAAAATCGGGAGGCAGATTTTAAAAGAAGACGTTTTAGTAAAAGAAATGAATGGAAAAGAAAAGGGAGTGAGAGTGGCGGTACAAGGGGTGCTACACGAGGACTTTCTAGGTGGTCATCCATCCTAGTACTACTCTAACCCAAATTTGCTTAACTTCGAAGTTCTGATTTGATACGGTGCATTAGTCCTGTTCTGATCACAATTGGAATGCAATGTGCGCTAAAGAGAGGGAAATCGGAGAGAGAATTCAAAAAAAAAGTTTTGCTAAAAGAAAGGAATGGAAAAGAAATCGGAGTGGGAGTGGCGGTAAAAGGGGTGCAACATGACGACTTGCCAGGGGGTCACCCATCCTAGTACTACTCTCAACCAAACATGCTTAACTTAAGAATTCTGATTTGATCCTGTGCGTTAGTGCTCGTATTATCGCACCCGAAATACATTAGGAGCTACAGGAGTAAAGCCAGGAGGGAGATTTTAAAAGAAGATGTTTTAGTAAAAGAAATGAACGGAAAAGAAATGGGAGTGAGAGTGGCGGTACAAGGGGTACAACACGAGGACTTCCTAGAGGGTCACACATCCTAGTAGTACTCTAACCCAAACTTGCTTAACTTCGAAGTTCTGATTTGATACGGTGCATTAGTTCTGTTTTGATCACAACTGGAATACAATTCGCGCTAAAGAGAGGGAAATCGGAGAGAGAATTCAAAAAAAATGAAGTTTTGCTAAAAGAAAGGAATGGAAAAGAAATCGGAGTGGGAGTGGCGTTAAAAGGGGTGCAACATGACGACTTGCCAGGAGGTTACCCATCCTCCATCCTAGTACTACTCTAAACCAAACATGCTTAACTTCAGAATTCGGATTTAATCCAGTGCATTAGTGCTCGTATGAACGCACCCGGAATACATTGCAAGCTATAGGAGTAAAGCCGGGAGGCAGATTTTAAAAGAAGACATTTTAGTAAAAGAAATGAATGGAAAAGAAATGGGAGTGAGAGTGGCGGTACAAGGGGTGCTACTCGAGGACTTTCTAGGGGGTCACCCATCCTAGTACTACTCTAACCGAAATTTGCTTAACTTCGAAGTTCTGATTTGATACGGTGCATTAGTCCTGTTCTGATCACAATTGGAATACAATGCGTGCTAAAGAGAGGGAAATCGGAGAGAGAATTCAAAAAAAAAGTTTTGCTAAAAGAAAGGATTGGAAAAGAAATCGGAGTGGGAGTGGCGGTAAAAGGGCTGCAACATGAGGACGTGACAGGGGGTCACCTATCCTAGTACTACTCTCAACCAAACATGTTTAACTTCAGAATTCTGTTTTGATCCAGTGCATTCGTGTTCGTATGATCGCACTCGGAATACATTGCGAGCTATAGGCGTAAAGCCGGGAGGGGGATTTTAAAAGAAGACGTTTTAGTAAAAGAAATGAATGGAAAAGAAATGGGAGTGAGAGTGGCGGTACGAGGGGTGTAACACGAGGACTTTCTAGGAGGTCTCCCATCCTAGTACCACTCTAACCTAAACTTGCTTAACTTCGAAGTTCTGATTTGATACGGTGCATTAGTCCTATTTTGATCACAATTGGAAAACAATGCGCGCTAAAGAGAGGGAAATCGGAGAGAGAATTCAAAAAAAAGACGTTTTGCTAAAAGAAAGGAATGGAAAAGAAATCGGAGCGGGAGTGGCGGTAATAGGGCTGCAACATGAGGACTTGCCAGAGGGTCACCCATCCTAGTACTACCATAACCCAAACTTGCTTACCTTCAAAGTTCTGATTTGAGACGGTGCATTAGTCCTATTTTGATCACAACTGGAATACAATGCGTGCTAAATAGAGGGAAATCGAAGAGAGAATTCATAAGAAGATGTTTTGCTCAACGGATGGAATGGAAAAGAAATCGGAGTAGGAGTGGCGGTAATAGGCGTGCAACATGAGGACTTGCCAGACGGTCACCCATCCTAGAACTATTCTCAACCAAACATGCTTAACTTCATAATTCTGATTTGATCCAGTGCATTACCGCTGGTATGATCGCACCCGGAATACATTGCGAGCTATAGGAGTAAAGCCTGGAGGGAGATTTTAAAAGAAGACGTTTTAGTAAAAAAAAATGAATGGAAAAGAAATGGGAGTGGGAGTGGCGGTACAAGGGGTACAACACGAGGACTTCCTAGTGGGTCACACATCCTAGTACTACTCTAACCCAAACTTGCTTAACTTCGAAGTTCTGATTTGATACGGTGCATTAGACCTGTCCTGATCACAACTGGAATACAACGCGTGCTAAAGAGAGGGAAATTGAAGAGAGAATTCAAAAAAAGATGTTTTGCTAAAAGAAGGGAATGGAAAAGAAACCGGAGTGGGAGTGGCGGTAAAGGGGGTGCAACATGAGGACGTTACAGGGGGTCACCCATCTTAGTACTACTCTTAACCAAACATGCTTAACTTCAGAATTCTGTTTTGATCCAGTGCATTCATGCTCGTATTATCGCACCCGGAATACATTGCGAGCTATAGGAGTAAAGCCGGGAGTGAGATTTTAAAAGAAGTAGTTTTAGTAAAAGAAATGAATGGAAAAGAAATGGGAGTGAGAGTGGCGGTACAAGGGGTGCAACACGAGGACTTTCTAGGGGGTCTCACATCCTAGTACTACTCTAACCCAAACTTCCTTAACTTCGAAGTTCTGATTTGATACGGTGTATTAGTCCTATTCTGATCACAATTGGAATACAATGCGCGCTAAAGAGAGGGAAATCGGAGAGGGAATTCAAAAAAGAAAAAGAAGTTTTGCTAAAAGAGAGGAATGGAAAAGAAATCGGAGTGGGAATGGCGGTAATAGGGGTGCAACATGAGGACATGCCAAAGGGTCACCCATCCTAGAACTACTCTCAACCAAACATGCTTAACTTCATAATTCTAATTTGATCCAGTGCATTACTGCTGGTATGATCGCACCCGGAATACATTGCGAGCTATAGGAGTAAAGCCAGGAGGGAGATTTTAAAAGAAGACGTTTTAGTAAAAGAAATAAGTGGAAAAGAAATGGGACTGGGAGTGGCGGTACAAGGGGTACAACATGAGGACTTCCTAAAGGGTCACACATCCTAGTACTTCTCTAACCCAAACATGCTTAACTTCGAAGTTCTGATTTGATACGATGCATTAGTTCTGTTCTGATCACAACTGGAATACAATTCGCGCTAAAGAGAGGGAAATCGGAGAGAGAATTCAAAAAAAGAAGTTTTGCTAAAAGAAAGGAATGGAAAAGAAATCGGAGTGGGAGTGGCGGTAAAAGGGGTGCAACATGAGGACTTGCCAGGGAGTCACCCATCCTAGTACTACTCTCAACCAAACATGCTTAACTTCAGAATTCTGATTTGATCCAGTGCGTTAGTGCTCGTATTATCGCACCCGAAATACATTGCGAGCTACAGGAGTAAAGCCAGGAGGGAGATTTTAAAAGAAGACGTTTTAGTTAAAGAAATGAACGGAAATGAAATGGGAGTGAGAGTGGCGGTACAAGGGGTGCATCACGAGGACTTCCTAGGGGATTACTCATCCTAGTACTACTCTAACCCAAACTTGCTTAACTTCAAAGTTCTGATTTGATACGGTGCATTAGTCCTGTTCTTATCACAACTGGAATACAATGCACGCAAAAGAGAGGAAAATCGGAGAGAGAATTCAAAAAAAAAGATGTTTCTAAAAGAAAGGAATGGAAAAGAAATCGGAGTGGGAGTGGCGGTAAAAGGGGTGCAACATGACGACTTGCCAGGGGGTCACCCATCCTAGTACTACTCTCAACCAAACATGCTTAACTTCAGAATTCTGATTTGATCCTGTGCGTTAGTGCTCGTATTATCGCACCCGAAATACATTAGGAGCTACAGGAGTAAAGCAAGGAGGGAGATTTTAAAAGAAGACGTTTTAGTAAAAGAAATGAACGGAAAAGAAATGGGAGTGAGAGTGGCGGTACAAGGGGTACAACACGAGGACTTCCTAGAGGGTCACACATCCTAGTAGTACTCTAACCCAAACTTGCTTAACTTCGAAGTTCTGATTTGATACGGTGCATTAGTTCTGTTTTGATCACAACTGGAACACAATTCGCGCTAAAGAGAGGGAAATCGGAGAGAGAATTCAAAAAAAGAAGTTTTGCTAAAAGAAAGGAATGGAAAAGAAATCGGAGTGGGAGTGGCGGTAAAAGGGGTGCAACATGAGGACTTGCCAGGGAGTCACCCATCCTAGTACTACTCTCAACCAAACATGCTTAACTTCAGAATTCTGATTTTATCCAGTGCGTTAGTGCTCGTATTATCGCACCCGAAATACATTGCGAGCTACAGGAGTAAAGCCAGGAGGGAGATTTTAAAAGAAGACGTTTTAGTAAAAGAAATGAACGGAAAAGAAATGGGAGTGAGAGTGGCGGTACAAGGGGTACAACACTAGGACTTCCTAGAGGGTCACACATCCTAGTACTACTCTAACCCAATCTTGCTTAACTTCAAATTTCTGATTTGATACGGTGCATTAGTCCTATTTTGATCACAACTGGATTACAATGCGCGCTAAAGAGATGGAAATCGGAGAGTGAATTCAAAAAAGAAGTTTTGCTAAAAGAATTCTGATTTGATCCAGTACATTACTGCTGGTATGATCGCACCCGGAATACATAGAGAGCTATAGGAGTAAAGCCTGGAGAGAGATTTTAAAAGAAGACGTTTTAGTAAAAAAAATAAATGGAAAAGAAATGGGAATGGGAGTGGCGGTTCAAGGGGTAGAACACGAGGACTTCCTAGAGGGTCACACAACCTAGTACTACTCTAACCCAAACTTGCATAACTTCGAAGTTCTGATTTGAAACGTTGCATTAGTCATGTTCTGATCGCAATTGGAATACAATGCATGCTAAAGAGAGGGAAATCGGAGAGAGAATTCAAAAAAAGATGGTTTTCTAAAAGAAGGGAATGGAAAAGAAATCGGAGTGGGATTGTCGGTAAAAGGGGTGCAACATGAGGACTTGACAGGGGGTCACCCATCCTAGTACTACACTCAACCAAACATGCTTAACTTCAGAATTCTGATTTGATCCAGTTCATTAGTGCTCGTATGATCGCACCCGGAATACATTGCGAGCTATAGGAGTAAAGCCGGGAGGGAGATTTTAAAAGAAGACGTTTTAGTAAAAGAAATGAATAGAAAAGAAATGGGAGTGAGAGTGGCGGTACAAGGGGTGCAACACGAGAACTTCCCAAGGGATCACCTATCTCAATACTACTCTTACCCAAACTTGTTTAACTTCTATGTTCTAATTTCATCTAGTGCATTTGTTCTGGTATGATCCCACCCGAAATACAATGAAATCGGAGAGAGAATTCAGAAGAAGATGTTTTAGTAAAAGAAAGGAATGGAAAAAAATAGGAGTGCGAGTGGCGGTACAAGGGGGGCAACACGAGTACTTTCTAGGGAGTCACCCATCCTAGTACTACTGTAACCCAAACTTGCTTAACTTCAAAGTTCTGATTTGATACGGTTCATTAGTCCTATTCTGATCGCATCTTTAATACAATGCACGCTAAATATTGGTATATCGGAGGGAGAATTCAAAAAAAGATGTTTTTCTAAAAGAAGGGAATTGAAAAGAAATCGGAGTGGGAGTGGCGGTAAAAGGGTTGCAACATGAGGACTTGACAGGGGGTCACCCATCCTAGTACTACACTTAACCAAACATGCTTAACTTCAGAATTCTGATTTGATCCAGTGCATTAGTGCTCGTATGAACGCACCCGGAATACATCGCGAGCTATAGGAGTAAAATCGGGAGGCAGATTTTAAAAGAAGACGTTTTAGTAAAAGAAATGAATGGAAAAGAAAAGGGAGTGAGAGTGGCGGTACAAGGGGTGCTACACGAGGACTTTCTAGGTGGTCATCCATCCTAGTACTACTCTAACCCAAACTTGCTTAACTTCGAAGTTCTGATTTGATACGGTGCATTAGTTCTGTTTTGATCACAACTGGAATACAATTCGCGCTAAAGAGAGGGAAATCGGAGAGAGAATTCAAAAAAAATGAAGTTTTGCTAAAAGAAAGGAATGGAAAAGAAATCGGAGTGGGAGTGGCGTTAAAAGGGGTGCAACATGACGACTTGCCAGGAGGTTACCCATCCTCCATCCTAGTACTACTCTAAACCAAACATGCTTAACTTCAGAATTCGGATTTAATCCAGTGCATTAGTGCTCGTATGAACGCACCCGGAATACATTGCAAGCTATAGGAGTAAAGCCGGGAGGCAGATTTTAAAAGAAGACATTTTAGTAAAAGAAATGAATGGAAAAGAAATGGGAGTGAGAGTGGCGGTACAAGGGGTGCTACTCGAGGACTTTCTAGGGGGTCACCCATCCTAGTACTACTCTAACCGAAATTTGCTTAACTTCGAAGTTCTGATTTGATACGGTGCATTAGTCCTGTTCTGATCACAATTGGAATACAATGCGTGCTAAAGAGAGGGAAATCGGAGAGAGAATTCAAAAAAAAAGTTTTGCTAAAAGAAAGGATTGGAAAAGAAATCGGAGTGGGAGTGGCGGTAAAAGGGCTGCAACATGAGGACGTGACAGGGGGTCACCTATCCTAGTACTACTCTCAACCAAACATGTTTAACTTCAGAATTCTGTTTTGATCCAGTGCATTCGTGCTCGTATGATCGCACTCGGAATACATTGCGAGCTATAGGCGTAAAGCCGGGAGGGGGATTTTAAAAGAAGACGTTTTAGTAAAAGAAATGAATGGAAAAGAAATGGGAGTGAGAGTGGCGGTACGAGGGGTGTAACACGAGGACTTTCTAGGAGGTCTCCCATCCTAGTACCACTCTAACCTAAACTTGCTTAACTTCGAAGTTCTGATTTGATACGGTGCATTAGTCCTATTTTGATCACAATTGGAAAACAATGCGCGCTAAAGAGAGGGAAATCGGAGAGAGAATTCAAAAAAAAGACGTTTTGCTAAAAGAAAGGAATGGAAAAGAAATCGGAGCGGGAGTGGCGGTAATAGGGCTGCAACATGAGGACTTGCCAGAGGGTCACCCATTCTAGAACTACTCTCAACCAAACATGCTTAACTTCATAATTCTGATTTGATCCAGTGCATTACTGCTGGTATGATCGCACCCGAAATACATTGCGAGCTATAGGAGTAAAGCCTGCAGGGAGATTTTAAAAGGAGACGTTTTTGTAAAAAAAAATGAATGCAAAAGAAATGGGAGTAGGTGTGGCGGTACAAGGGGTGCAACAAGAGGACTTCCTAAAGGGTCACTCATCCTAGTACTACTATAACCCAAACTTGCTTACCTTCAAAGTTCTGATTTGAGACGGTGCATTAGTCCTATTTTGATCACAACTGGAATACAATGCGTGCTAAATAGAGGGAAATCGAAGAGAGAATTCATAAGAAGATGTTTTGCTCAACGGATGGAATGGAAAAGAAATCGGAGTAGGAGTGGCGGTAATAGGCGTGCAACATGAGGACTTGACAGACGGTCACCCATCCTAGAACTACTCTCAACCAAACATGCTTAACTTCATAATTCTGATTTGATCCAGTGCATTACCGCTGGTATGATCGCACCCGGAATACATTGCGAGCTATAGGAGTAAAGCCTGGAGGGAGATTTTAAAAGAAGACGTTTTAGTAAAAAAAAATGAATGGAAAAGAAATGGGAGTGGGAGTGGCGGTACAAGGGGTACAACACGAGGACTTCCTAGTGGGTCACACATCCTAGTACTACTCTAACCCAAACTTGCTTAACTTCGAAGTTCTGATTTGATACGGTGCATTAGACCTGTCCTGATCACAACTGGAATACAACGCGTGCTAAAGAGAGGGAAATTGAAGAGAGAATTCAAAAAAAGATGTTTTGCTAAAAGAAGGGAATGGAAAAGAAACCGGAGTGGGAGTGGCGGTAAAGGGGGTGCAACATGAGGACGTGACAGGGGGTCACCCATCTTAGTACTACTCTTAACCAAACATGCTTAACTTCAGAATTCTGTTTTGATCCAGTGCATTCATGCTCGTATTATCGCACCCGGAATACATTGCGAGCTATAGGAGTAAAGCCGGGAGTGAGATTTTAAAAGAAGTAGTTTTAGTAAAAGAAATGAATGGAAAAGAAATGGGAGTGAGAGTGGCGGTACAAGGGGTGCAACACGAGGACTTTCTAGGGGGTCTCACATCCTAGTACTACTCTAACCCAAACTTCCTTAACTTCGAAGTTCTGATTTGATAC
Source organism: Scutellaria baicalensis (assembly GCA_005771605.1). NCBI lineage: Eukaryota > Viridiplantae > Streptophyta > Magnoliopsida > Lamiales > Lamiaceae > Scutellaria > Scutellaria baicalensis. Next base: position 23,558,509 of record CM016721.1, read on the forward strand.
GGTGTATTAGTCCTATTCTGATCACAATTGGAATACAATGCGCGCTAAAGAGAGGGAAATCGGAGAGGGAATTCAAAAAAGAAAAAGAAGTTTTGCTAAAAGAGAGGAATGGAAAAGAAATCGGAGTGGGAATGGCGGTAATAGGGGTGCAACATGAGGACATGCCAAAGGGTCACCCATCCTAGAACTACTCTCAACCAAACATGCTTAACTTCATAATTCTAATTTGATCCAGTGCATTACTGCTGGTATGATCGCACCCGGAATACATTGCGAGCTATAGGAGTAAAGCCAGGAGGGAGATTTTAAAAGAAGACGTTTTAGTAAAAGAAATAAGTGGAAAAGAAATGGGACTGGGAGTGGCGGTACAAGGGGAACAACATGAGGACTTCCTAAAGGGTCACACATCCTAGTACTTCTCTAACCCAAACATGCTTAACTTCGAAGTTCTGATTTGATACGATGCATTAGTTCTGTTCTGATCACAACTGGAATACAATTCGCGCTAAAGAGAGGGAAATCGGAGAGAGAATTCAAAAAAAGAAGTTTTGCTAAAAGAAAGGAATGGAAAAGAAATCGGAGTGGGAGTGGCGGTAAAAGGGGTGCAACATGAGGACTTGCCAGGGAGTCACCCATCCTAGTACTACTCTCAACCAAACATGCTTAACTTCAGAATTCTGATTTGATCCAGTGCGTTAGTGCTCGTATTATCGCACCCGAAATACATTGCGAGCTACAGGAGTAAAGCCAGGAGGGAGATTTTAAAAGAAGACGTTTTAGTTAAAGAAATGAACGGAAATGAAATGGGAGTGAGAGTGGCGGTACAAGGGGTGCATCACGAGGACTTCCTAGGGGATTACTCATCCTAGTACTACTCTAACCCAAACTTGCTTAACTTCAAAGTTCTGATTTGATACGGTGCATTAGTCCTGTTCTTATCACAACTGGAATACAATGCACGCAAAAGAGAGGAAAATCGGAGAGAGAATTCAAAAAAAAAGATGTTTCTAAAAGAAAGGAATGGAAAAGAAATCGGAGTGGGAGTGGCGGTAAAAGGGGTGCAACATGACGACTTGCCAGGGGGTCACCCATCCTAGTACTACTCTCAACCAAACATGCTTAACTTCAGAATTCTGATTTGATCCTGTGTGTTAGTGCTCGTATTATCGCACCCGAAATACATTAGGAGCTACAGGAGTAAAGCCAGGAGGGAGATTTTAAAAGAAGACGTTTTAGTAAAAGAAATGAACGGAAAAGAAATGGGAGTGAGAGTGGCGGTACAAGGGGTACAACACGAGGACTTCCTAGAGGGTCACACATACTAGTAGTACTCTAACCCAAACTTGCTTAACTTCGAAGTTCTGATTTGATACGGTGCATTAGTTCTGTTTTGATCACAACTGGAACACAATTCGCGCTAAAGAGAGGGAAATCGGAGAGAGAATTCAAAAAAAGAAGTTTTGCTAAAAGAAAGGAATGGAAAAGAAATCGGAGTGGGAGTGGCGGTAAAAGGGGTGCAACATGAGGACTTGCCAGGGAGTCACCCATCCTAGTACTACTCTCAACCAAACATGCTTAACTTCAGAATTCTGATTTTATCCAGTGCGTTAGTGCTCGTATTATCGCACCCGAAATACATTGCGTGCTACAGGAGTAAAGCCAGGAGGGAGATTTTAAAAGAAGACGTTTTAGTAAAAGAAATGAACGGAAAAGAAATGGGAGTGAGAGTGGCGGTACAAGGGGTACAACACGAGGACTTCCTAGAGGGTCACACATCCTAGTACTACTCTAACCCAATCTTGCTTAACTTCAAATTTCTGATTTGATACGGTGCATTAGTCCTATTTTGATCACAACTGGATTACAATGCGCGCTAAAGAGATGGAAATCGGAGAGTGAATTCAAAAAAGAAGTTTTGCTAAAAGAATTCTGATTTGATCCAGTACATTACTGCTGGTATGATCGCACCCGGAATACATAGAGAGCTATAGGAGTAAAGCCTGGAGAGAGATTTTAAAAGAAGACGTTTTAGTAAAAAAAATAAATGGAAAAGAAATGGGAATGGGAGTGGCGGTTCGAGGGGTAGAACACGAGGACTTCCTAGAGGGTCACACAACCTAGTACTACTCTAACCCAAACTTGCATAACTTCGAAGTTCTGATTTGAAACGTTGCATTAGTCATGTTCTGATCGCAATTGGAATACAATGCATGCTAAAGAGAGGGAAATCGGAGAGAGAATTCAAAAAAAGATGGTTTTCTAAAAGAAGGGAATGGAAAAGAAATCGGAGTGGGATTGTCGGTAAAAGGGGTGCAACATGAGGACTTGACAGGGGGTCACCCATCCTAGTACTACACTCAACCAAACATGCTTAACTTCAGAATTCTGATTTGATCCAGTTCATTAGTGCTCGTATGATCGCACCCGGAATACATTGCGAGCTATAGGAGTAAAGCCGGGAGGGAGATTTTAAAAGAAGACGTTTTAGTAAAAGAAATGAATAGAAAAGAAATGGGAGTGAGAGTGGCGGTACAAGGGGTGCAACACGAGAACTTCCCAAGGGATCACCTATCTCAATACTACTCTTACCCAAACTTGCTTAACTTCTATGTTCTAATTTCATCTAGTGCATTTGTGCTGGTATGATCCCACCCGAAATACAATGAAATCGGAGAGAGAATTCAGAAGAAGATGTTTTAGTAAAAGAAAGGAATGGAAAAAAATAGGAGTGCGAGTGGCGGTACAAGGGGGGCAACACGAGTACTTTCTAGGGAGTCACCCATCCTAGTACTACTCTAACCCAAACTTGCTTAACTTCAAAGTTCTGATTTGATACGGTTCATTAGTCCTATTCTGATCGCATCTTTAATACAATGCACGCTAAATATTGGTATATCGGAGGGAGAATTCAAAAAAAGATGTTTTTCTAAAAGAAGGGAATTGAAAAGAAATCGGAGTGGGAGTGGCGGTAAAAGGGTTGCAACATGAGGACTTGACAGGGGGTCACCCATCCTAGTACTACACTCAACCAAACATGCTTAACTTCAGAATTCTGATTTGATCCAGTGCATTAGTGCTCGTATGAACGCACCCGGAATACATTGCGAGCTATAGGAGTAAAATCGGGAGGCAGATTTTAAAAGAAGACGTTTTAGTAAAAGAAATGAATGGAAAAGAAAAGGGAGTGAGAGTGGCGGTACAAGGGGTGCTACACGAGGACTTTCTAGGTGGTCATCCATCCTAGTACTACTCTAACCCAAATTTGCTTAACTTCGAAGTTCTGATTTGATACGGTGCATTAGTCCTGTTCTGATCACAATTGGAATGCAATGTGCGCTAAAGAGAGGGAAATCGGAGAGAGAATTCAAAAAAAAAGTTTTGCTAAAAGAAAGGAATGGAAAAGAAATCGGAGTGGGAGTGGCGGTAAAAGGGGTGCAACATGACGACTTGCCAGGGGGTCACCCATCCTAGTACTACTCTCAACCAAACATGCTTAACTTAAGAATTCTGATTTGATCCTGTGCGTTAGTGCTCGTATTATCGCACCCGAAATACATTAGGAGCTACAGGAGTAAAGCCAGGAGGGAGATTTTAAAAGAAGATGTTTTAGTAAAAGAAATGAACGGAAAAGAAATGGGAGTGAGAGTGGCGGTAAAAGGGGTACAACACGAGGACTTCCTAGAGGGTCACACATCCTAGTAGTACTCTAACCCAAACTTGCTTAACTTCGAAGTTCTGATTTGATACGGTGCATTAGTTCTGTTTTGATCACAACTGGAATACAATTCGCGCTAAAGAGAGGGAAATCGGAGAGAGAATTCAAAAAAAAAAGAAGTTTTGCTAAAAGAAAGGAATGGAAAAGAAATCGGAGTGGGAGTGGCGTTAAAAGGGGTGCAACATGACGACTTGCCAGGAGGTTACCCATTCTCCATCCTAGTACTACTCTAAACCAAACATGCTTAACTTCAGAATTCGGATTTAATCCAGTGCATTAGTGCTCGTATGAACGCACCCGGAATACATTGCAAGCTATAGGAGTAAAGCCGGGAGGCAGATTTTAAAAGAAGACGTTTTAGTAAAAGAAATGAATGGAAAAGAAATGGGAGTGAGAGTGGCGGTACAAGGGGTGCTACTCGAGGACTTTCTAGGGGGTCACCCATCCTAGTACTACTCTAACCGAAATTTGCTTAACTTCGAAGTTCTGATTTGATACGGTGCATTAGTCCTGTTCTGATCACAATTGGAATACAATGCGTGCTAAAGAGAGGGAAATCGGAGAGAGAATTCAAAAAGAAAGTTTTGCTAAAAGAAAGGATTGGAAAAGAAATCGGAGTGGGAGTGGCGGTAAAAGGGCTGCAACATGAGGACGTGACAGGGGGTCACCTATCCTAGTACTACTCTCAACCAAACATGTTTAACTTCAGAATTCTGTTTTGATCCAGTGCATTCATGCTCGTATGATCGCACTCGGAATACATTGCGAGCTATAGGCGTAAAGCCGGGAGGGGGATTTTAAAAGAAGACGTTTTAGTAAAAGAAATGAATGGAAAAGAAATGGGAGTGAGAGTGGCGGTACGAGGGGTGTAACACGAGGACTTTCTAGGAGGTCTCCCATCCTAGTACCACTCTAACCTAAACTTGCTTAACTTCGAAGTTCTGATTTGATACGGTGCATTAGTCCTATTTTGATCACAATTGGAAAACAATGCGCGCTAAAGAGAGGGAAATCGGAGAGAGAATTCAAAAAAAAGAAGTTTTGCTAAAAGAAAGGAATGGAAAAGAAATCGGAGCGGGAGTGGCGGTAATAGAACTACTCTCAACCAAACATGCTTAACTTCATAATTCTGATTTGATCCAGTGCATTACTGCTGGTATCATCGCACCCGAAATACATTGCGAGCTATAGGAGTAAAGCCTGCAGGGGGATTTTAAAAGGAGACGTTTTTGTAAAAAAAAATGAATGCAAAAGAAATGGGAGTAGGTGTGGCGGTACAAGGGGTGCAACAAGAGGACTTCCTAAAGGGTCACTCATCCTAGTACTACTATAACCCAAACTTGCTTACCTTCAAAGTTCTGATTTGAGACGGTGCATTAGTCCTATTTTGATCACAACTGGAATACAATGCGTGCTAAATAGAGGGAAATCGACGAGAGAATTCATAAGAAGATGTTTTGCTCAACGGATGGAATGGAAAAGAAATCGGAGTAGGAGTGGCGGTAATAGGGGTGCAACATGAGGACTTGCCAGACGGTCACCCATCCTAGAACTACTCTCAACCAAACATGCTTAACTTCATAATTCTGATTTGATCCAGTGCATTACCGCTGGTATGATCGCACCCGGAATACATTGCGAGCTATAGGAGTAAAGCCTGGAGGGAGATTTTAAAAGAAGACGTTTTAGTAAAAAAAAATGAATGGAAAAGAAATGGGAGTGGGAGTGGCGGTACAAGGGGTACAACACGAGGACTTCCTAGTGGGTCACACATCCTAGTACTACTCTAACCCAAACTTGCTTAACTTCGAAGTTCTGATTTGATACGGTGCATTAGACCTGTCCTGATCAGAACTGGAATACAACGCGTGCTAAAGAGAGGGAAATTGAAGAGAGAATTCAAAAAAAGATGTTTTGCTAAAAGAAGGGAATGGAAAAGAAACCGGAGTGGGAGTGGCGGTAAAGGGGGTGCAACATGAGGACGTGACAGGGGGTCACCCATCTTAGTACTACTCTTAACCAAACATGCTTAACTTCAGAATTCTGTTTTGATCCAGTGCATTCATGCTCGTATTATCGCACCCGGAATACATTGCGAGCTATAGGAGTAAAGCCGGGAGTGAGATTTTAAAAGAAGTAGTTTTAGTAAAAGAAATGAATGGAAAAGAAATGGGAGTGAGAGTGGCGGTACAAGGGGTGCAACACGAGGACTTTCTAGGGGGTCTCACATCCTAGTACTACTCTAACCCAAACTTCCTTAACTTCGAAGTTCTGATTTGATACGGTGTATTAGTCCTATTCTGATCACAATTGGAATACAATGCGCGCTAAAGAGAGGGAAATCGGAGAGGGAATTCAAAAAAGAAAAAGAAGTTTTGCTAAAAGAGAGGAATGGAAAAGAAATCGGAGTGGGAATGGCGGTAATAGGGGTGCAACATGAGGACATGCCAAAGGGTCACCCATCCCAGAACTACTCTCAACCAAACATGCTTAACTTCATAATTCTAATTTGATCCAGTGCATTACTGCTGGTATGATCACACCCGGAATACATTGCGAGCTATAGGAGTAAAGCCAGGAGGGAGATTTTAAAAGAAGACGTTTTAGTAAAAGAAATAAGTGGAAAAGAAATGGGACTGGGAGTGGCGGTACAAGGGGTACAACATGAGGACTTCCTAAAGGGTCACACATCCCAGTACTTCTCTAACCCAAACATGCTTAACTTCGAAGTTCTGATTTGATACGATGCATTAGTTCTGTTCTGATCGCAACTGGAATACAATTCGCGCTAAAGAGAGGGAAATCGGAGAGAGAATTCAAAAAGAGAAGTTTTGCTAAAAGAAAGGAATGGAAAAGAAATAGGAGTGGGAGTGGCGGTAAAAGGGGTGCAACATGAGGACTTGCCAGGGAGTCACCCATCCTAGTACTACTCTCAACCAAACATGCTTAACTTCAGAATTCTGATTTTATCCAGTGCGTTAGTGCTCGTATTATTGCACCCGAAATACATTGCGAGCTACAGGAGTAAAGCCAGGAGGGAGATTTTAAAAGAAGACGTTTTAGTAAAAGAAATGAACGGAAAAGAAATGGGAGTGAGAGTGGCGGTACAAGGGGTACAACACGAGGACTTCCTAGAGGGTCACACATCCTAGTAGTACTCTAACCCAAACTTGCTTAACTTCGAAGTTCTGATTTGATACGGTGCATTAGTTCTGTTTTGATCACAACTGGAATACAATTCGTGCTAAAGAGAGGGAAATCGGAGAGGGAATTCAAAAAAAGAAGTTTTGCAAAAAGAAAGGAATGGAAAAGAAATCGGAGTGGGAGTGGCGGTAAAAGGGGTGCAACATGAGGACTTTCCAGGGAGTCACCCATCCTAGTACTACTCTCAACCAAACATGCTTAACTTCAGAATTCTGATTTTATCCAGAGCGTTAGTGCTCGTATTATCGCACCCGAAATACATTGCGAGCTACAGGAGTAAAGCCAGGAGGGAGATTTTAAAAGAAGACGTTTCAGTTAAAGAAATGAACGGAAATGAAATGGGAGTGAGAGTGGCGGTACAAGGGGTGCATCACGAGGACTTCCTAGGGGATTACTCATCCTAGTACTACTCTAACCCAAACTTGCTTAACTTCAAATTTCTGATTTGATACGGTGCATTAGTCCTGTTCTTATCACAACTGGAATACAATGCACGCAAAAGAGAGGGAAATCGGAGAGAGAATTCAAAAAAAAGATGTTTCTAAAAGAAAGGAATGGAAAAGAAATCGGAGTGGGAGTGGCGGTAAAAGGGGTGCAACATGACGACTTGCCAGGGGGTCACCCATCCTAGTACTACTCTCAACCAGACATGCTTAACTTCATAATTCTGATTTGATCCTGTGCGTTAGTGCTCGTATTATCGCACCCGAAATACATTAGGAGCTACAGGAGTAAAGCCAGGAGGGAGATTTTAAAAGAAGACGTTTTAGTAAAAGAAATGAACGGAAAAGAAATGGGAGTGAGAGTGGCGGTACAAGGGGTACAACACGAGGACTTCCTAGAGGGTCACACATCCTAGTAGTACTCTAACCCAAACTTGCTTAACTTCGAAGTTCTGATTTGATACGGTTCATTAGTTCTGTTTTGATCACAACTGGAATACAATTCGCGCTAAAGAGAGGGAAATCGGAGAGAGAATTCAAAAAAAGAAGTTTTGCTAAAAGAAAGGAATGGAAAAGAAATCGGAGTGGGAGTGGCGATAAAAGGGGTGCAACTTGAGGACTTGCCAGGGAGTCACCCATCCTAGTACTACTCTCAACCAAACATGCTTAACTTCAGAATTCTGATTTTATCCAGTGCGTTAGTGCTCGTATTATCGCACCCGAAATACATTGCGAGCTACAGGAGTAAAGCCAGGAGGGAGATTTTAAAAGAAGACGTTTTAGTTAAAGAAATGAACGGAAATGAAATGGGAGTGAGAGTGGCGGTACAAGGGGTGCATCACGAGGACTTCCTAGGGGATCACTCATCCTAGTACTACTCTAACCCAAACTTGCTTAACTTCAAAGTTCTGATTTGATACGGTGCATTAGTCCTGTTCTTATCACAACTGGAATACAATGCACGCAAAAGAGAGGGAAATCGGAGAGAGAATTCAAAAAAAAGATGTTTCTAAAAGAAAGGAATGGAAAAGAAATCGGAGTGGGAGTGGCGGTGAAAGGGGTGCAACATGACGACTTGCCAGGGGGTCACCCATCCTAGTACTACTCTCAACCAAACATGCTTAACTTCAGAATTCTGATTTGATCCTGTGCGTTAGTGCTCGTATTATCGCACCCGAAATACATTAGGAGCTACAGGAGTAAAGCCAGGAGGGAGATTTTAAAAGAAGACGTTTTAGTAAAAGAAATGAACGGAAAAGAAATGGGAGTGAGAGTGGCGGTACAAGGGGTACAACACGAGGACTTCCTAGAGGGTCACACATCCTAGTAGTACTCTAACCCAAACTTGCTTAACTTCGAAGTTCTGATTTGATACGGTGCATTAGTTCTGTTTTGATCACAACTGGAATACAATTCGCGCTAAAGAGAGGGAAATCGGAGAGAGAATTCAAAAAAAGAAGTTTTGCTAAAAGAAAGGAATGGAAAAGAAATCGGAGTGGGAGTGGCGATAAAAGGGGTGCAACATGAGGACTTGCCAGGGAGTCACCCATCCTAGTACTACTCTCAACCAAACATGCTTAACTTCAGAATTCTGATTTTATCCAGTGCGTTAGTGCTCGTATTATCGCACCCGAAATACATTGCGAGCTACAGGAGTAAAGCCAGGAGGGAGATTTTAAAAGAAGACGTTTTAGTTAAAGAAATGAACGGAAATGAAATGGGAGTGAGAGTGGCGGTACAAGGGGTGCATCACGAGGACTTCCTAGGGGATTACTCATCCTAGTACTACTCTAACCCAAACTTGCTTAACTTCAAAGTTCTGATTTGATACGGTGCATTAGTCCTGTTCTTATCACAACTGGAATACAATGCACGCAAAAGAGAGGAAAATCGGAGAGAGAATTCAAAAAAAAGATGTTTCTAAAAGAAAGGAATGGAAAAGAAATCGGAGTGGGAGTGGCGGTAAAAGGGGTGCAACATGACGACTTGCCAGGGGGTCACCCATCCTAGTACTACTCTCAACCAAACATGCTTAACTTCAGAATTCTGATTTGATCCTGTGTGTTAGTGCTCGTATTATCGCACCCGAAATACATTAGGAGCTACAGGAGTATAGCCAGGAGGGAGATTTTAAAAGAAGACGTTTTAGTAAAAGAAATGAACGGAAAAGAAATGGGAGTGAGAGTGGCGGTACAAGGGGTACAACACGAGGACTTCCTAGAGGGTCACACATCCTAGTAGTACTCTAACCCAAACTTGCTTAACTTCGAAGTTCTGATTTGATACGGTGCATTAGTTCTGTTTTGATCACAACTGGAACACAATTCGCGCTAAAGAGAGGGAAATCGGAGAGAGAATTCAAAAAAAGAAGTTTTGCTAAAAGAAAGGAATTGAAAAGAAATCGGAGTGGGAGTGGCGGTAAAAGGGGTGCAACATGAGGACTTGCCAGGGAGTCACCCATCCTAGTACTACTCTCAACCAAACATGCTTAACTTCAGAATTCTGATTTTATCCAGTGCGTTAGTGCTCGTATTATCGCACCCGAAATACATTGCGAGCTACAGGAGTAAAGCCAGGAGGGAGATTTTAAAAGAAGACGTTTTAGTAAAAGAAATGAACGGAAAAGAAATGGGAGTGAGAGTGGCGGTACAAGGGGTACAACACGAGGACTTCCTAGAGGGTCACACATCCTAGTAGTACTCTAACCCAAACTTGCTTTACTTCGAAGTTCTGAATTGACACGGTGCATTAGTTCTGTTTTGATCACAACTGGAATACAATTCGTGCTAAAGAGAGGGAAATCGGAGAGAGAATTCAAAAAAAGAAGTTTTGCAAAAAGAAAGGAATGGAAAAGAAATCGGAGTGGGAGTGGCGGTAAAAGGGGTGCAACATGAGGACTTGCCAGGGAGTCACCCATCCTAGTACTACTCTCAACCAAACATGCTTAACTTCAGAATTCTGATTTTATCCAGAGCGTTAGTGCTCGTATTATCGCACCCGAAATACATTGCGAGCTACAGGAGTAAAGCCAGGAGGGAGATTTTAAAAGAAGACGTTTCAGTTAAAGAAATGAACGGAAATAAAATGGGAGAGAGTGGCGGTACAAGGGGTGCATCACGAGGACTTCCTAGGGGATTACTCATCCTAGTACTACTCTAACCCAAACTTGCTTAACTTCAAATTTCTGATTTGATACAGTGCATTAGTCCTGTTCTTATCACAACTGGAATACAATGCACGCAAAAGAGAGGGAAATCGGAGAGAGAATTCAAAAAAAAGATGTTTCTAAAAGAAAGGAATGGAAAAGAAATCGGAGTGGGAGTGGCGGTAAAAGGGGTGCAACATGACGACTTGCCAGGGGGTCACCCATCCTAGTACTACTCTCAACCAAACATGCTTAACTTCAGAATTCTGATTTGATCCTGTGCGTTAGTGCTCGTATTATCGCACCCAAAATACATTAGGAGCTACAGGAGTAAAGCCAGGAGGGAGATTTTAAAAGAAGACGTTTTAGTAAAAGAAATGAACGGAAAAGAAATGGGAGTGAGAGTGGCGGTACAAGGGGTACAACACGAGGACTTCCTAGAGGGTCACACATCCTAGTAGTACTCTAACCCAAACTTGCTTAACTTCGAAGTTCTGATTTGATACGGTGCATTAGTTCTGTTTTGATCACAACTGGAATACAATTCGCGCTAAAGAGAGGGAAATCGGAGAGAGAATTCAAAAAAAAGAAGTTTTGCTAAAAGAAAGGAATGGAAAAGAAATCGGAGTGGGAGTGGCGTTAAAAGGGGTGCAACATGACGACTTGCCAGGAGGTTACCCATCCTAGTACTACTCTCAACCAAACATGCTTAACATCAGAATTCTGATTTGATCCAGTGCATTAGTGCTCGTATGAACGCACCCGGAATACATTGCAAGCTATAGGAGTAAAGCCGGGAGGCAGATTTTAAAAGAAGACGTTTTAGTAAAAGAAATGAATGGAAAAGAAATGGGAGTGAGAGTGGCGGTACAAGGGGAGCTACTCGAGGACTTTCTAGGGGGTCACCCATCCTAGTACTACTCTAACCCAAATTTGCTTAACTTCGAAGTTCTGATTTGATACGGTGCATTAGTCCTGTTCTGATCACAATTGGAATACAATGCGTGCTAAAGAGAGGGAAATCGGAGAGAGAATTCAAAAAAAAAGTTTTGCTAAAAGAAAGGAATAGACAAGAAATCGGAGTGGGAGTGGCGGTAAAACGGCTGCAACATGAGGACGTGACAGGGGGTCACCCATCCTAGTACTACTCTCAACCAAACATGTTTAACTTCAGAATTCTGTTTTGATCCAGTGCATTCGTGCTCGTATGATCGCACCCGGAATACATTGCGAGCTATAGGCGTAAAGCCGGGAGGGGGATTTTAAAAGAAGACGTTTTAGTAAAAGAAATGAATGGAAAAGAAATGGGAGTGAGAGTGGCGGTACGAGGGGTGTAACACGAGGACTTTCTAGGAGGTCTCCCATCCTAGTACCACTCTAACCTAAACTTGCTTAACTTAGAAGTTCTGATTTGATACGGTGCATTAGTCCTATTTTGATCACAATTGGAATACAATGCTCGCTAAAGAGAGGGAAATCGGAGAGAGAATTCAAAAAAAAGAAGTTTTGCTAAAAGAAAGGAATGGAAAAGAAATCGGAGCGGGAGTGGCGGTAATAGGGCTGCAACATGAGGACTTGCCAGAGGGTCACTCATCCTAGAACTACTCTCAACCAAACATGCTTAACTTCATAATTCTGATTTGATCCAGTGCATTACTGCTGGTATGATCGCACCCGAAATACATTGCGAGCTATAGGAGTAAAGCCTGCAGGGAGATTTTAAAAGGAGACGTTTTTGTAAAAAAAAATGAATGCAAAAGAAATGGGAGTAGGTGTGGCGGTACAAGGGGTGCAACAAGAGGACTTCCTAAAGGGTCACTCATCCTAGTACTACTATAACCCAAACTTGCTTACCTTCAAAGTTCTGATTTGAGACGGTGCATTAGTCCTATTTTGATCACAACTGGAATACAATGCGTGCTAAAGAGAGGGAAATCGAAGAGAGAATTCATAAGAAGATGTTTTGCTCAACGGATGGAATGGAAAAGAAATCGGAGTAGGAGTGGCGGTAATAGGGGTGCAACATGAGGACTTGCCAGACGGTCACCCATCCTAGAACTACTCTCAACCAAACATGCTTAACTTCATAATTCTGATTTGATCCAGTGCATTACCGCTGGTATGATCGCACCCGGAATACATTGCGAGCTATAGGAGTAAAGCCTGGAGGGAGATTTTAAAAGAAGACGTTTTAGTAAAAAAAAATGAATGGAAAAGAAATGGGAGTGGGAGTGGCGGTACAAGGGGTACAACACGAGGACTTCCTAGTGGGTCACACATCCTAGTACTACTCTAACCCAAACTTGCTTAACTTCGAAGTTCTGATTTGATACGGTGCATTAGACCTGTCCTGATCACAACTGGAATACAACGCGTGCTAAAGAGAGGGAAATTGAAGAGAGAATTCAAAAAAAGATGTTTGCTAAAAGAAGGGAATGGAAAAGAAACCGGAGTGGGAGTGGCGGTAAAGGCGGTGCAACATGAGGACGTGACAGGGGGTCACCCATCTTAGTACTACTCTTAACCAAACATGCTTAACTTCAGAATTCTGTTTTGATCCAGTGCATTCATGCTCGTATTATCGCACCCGGAATACATTGCGAGCTATAGGAGTAAAGCCGGGAGTGAGATTTTAAAAGAAGTAGTTTTAGTAAAAGAAATGAATGGAAAAGAAATGGGAGTGAGAGTGGCGGTACAAGGGGTGCAACACGAGGACTTTCTAGGGGGTCTCACATCCTAGTACTACTCTAACCCAAACTTCCTTAACTTCGAAGTTCTGATTTGATACGGTGTATTAGTCCTATTCTGATCACAATTGGAATACAATGCGCGCTAAAGAGAGGGAAATCGGAGAGGGAATTCAAAAAAGAAAAAGATGTTTTGCTAAAAGAGAGGAATGGAAAAGAAATCGGAGTGGGAATGGCGGTAATAGGGGTGCAACATGAGGACATGCCAAAGGGTCACCCATCCTAGAACTACTCTCAACCAAACATGCTTAACTTCATAATTCTAATTTGATCCAGTGCATTACTGCTGGTATGATCACACCCGGAATACATTGCGAGCTATAGGAGTAAAGCCAGGAGGGAGATTTTAAAAGAAGACGTTTTAGTAAAAGAAATAAGTGGAAAAGAAATGGGACTGGGAGTGGCGGTACAAGGGGTACAACATGAGGACTTCCTAAAGGGTCACACATCCTAGTACTTCTCTAACCCAAACATGCTTAACTTCGAAGTTCTGATTTGATACGATGCATTAGTTCTGTTCTGATCGCAACTGGAATACAATTCGCGCCAAAGAGAGGGAAATCGGAGAGAGAATTCAAAAAAAGAAGTTTTGCAAAAAGAAAGGAATGGAAAAGAAATCGGAGTGGGAGTGGCGGTAAAAGGGGTGCAACATGAGGACTTTCCAGGGAGTCACCCATCCTAGTACTACTCTCAACCAAACATGCTTAACTTCAGAATTCTGATTTTATCCAGAGCGTTAGTGCTCGTATTATCGCACCCGAAATACATTGCGAGCTACAAGAGTAAAGCCAGGAGGGAGATTTTAAAAGAAGACGTTTCAGTTAAAGAAATGAACGGAAATGAAATGGGAGTGAGAGTGGCGGTACAAGGGGTGCATCACGAGGACTTCCTAGGGGATTACTCATCCTAGTACTACTCTAACCCAAACTTGCTTAACTTCAAATTTCTGATTTGATACGGTGCATTAGTCCTGTTCTTATCACAACTGGAATACAATGCACGCAAAAGAGAGGGAAATCGGAGAGAGAATTCAAAAAAAAGATGTTTCTAAAAGAAAGGAATGGAAAAGAAATCGGAGTGGGAGTGGCGGTAAAAGGGGTGCAACATGACGACTTGCCAGGGGGTCACCCATCCTAGTACTACTCTCAACCAAACATGCTTAACTTCAGAATTCTGATTTGATCCTGTGCGTTAGTGCTCGTATTATCGCACCCGAAATACATTAGGAGCTACAGGAGTAAAGCCAGGAGGGAGATTTTAAAAGAAGACGTTTTAGTAAAAGAAATGAACGGAAAAGAAATGGGAGTGAGAGTGGCGGTACAAGGGGTACAGCACGAGGACTTCCTAGAGGGTCACACATCCTAGTAGTACTCTAACCCAAACTTGCTTAACTTCGAAGTTCTGATTTGATACGGTGCATTAGTTCTGTTTTGATCACAACTGGAATACAATTCGCGCTAAAGAGAGGGAATTCAGAGAGAGAATTCAAAAGAAGAAGTTTTGCTAAAAGAAAGGAATGGAAAAGAAATCGGAGTGGGAGTGGCGATAAAAGGGGTGCAACATGAGGACTTGCCAGGGAGTCACCCATCCTAGTACTACTCTCAACCAAACATGCTTAACTTCAGAATTCTGATTTTATCCAGTGCGTTAGTGCTCGTATTATCGCACCCGAAATACATTGCGAGCTACAGGAGTAAAGCCAGGAGGGAGATTTTAAAAGAAGACGTTTTAGTTAAAGAAATGAACGGAAATGAAATGGGAGTGAGAGTGGCGGTACAAGGGGTGCATCACGAGGACTTCCTAGGGGATCACTCATCCTAGTACTACTCTAACCCAAACTTGCTTAACTTCAAAGTTCTGATTTGATACGGTGCATTAGTCCTGTTCTTATCACAACTGGAATACAATGCACGCAAAAGAGAGGGAAATCGGAGAGAGAATTCAAAAAAAGATGTTTCTAAAAGAAAGGAATGGAAAAGAAATCGGAGTGGGAGTGGCGGTAAAAGGGGTGCAACATGACGACTTGCCAGGGGGTCACCCATCCTAGTACTACTCTCAACCAAACATGCTTAACTTCAGAATTCTGATTTGATCCTGTGCGTTAGTGCTCGTATTATCGCACCCGAAATACATTAGGAGCTACAGGAGTAAAGCCAGGAGGGAGATTTTAAAAGAAGACGTTTTAGTAAAAGAAATGAACGGAGAAGAAATGGGAGTGAGAGTGGCGGTACAAGGGGTACAACACGAGGACTTCCTAGAGGGTCACACATCCTAGTAGTACTCTAACCCAAACTTGCTTAACTTCGAAGTTCTGATTTGATACGGTGCATTAGTTCTGTTTTGATCACAACTGGAATACAATTCGCGCTAAAGGGAGGGAAATCGGAGAGAGAATTCAAAAAAAGAAGTTTTGCTAAAAGAAGGGAATGGAAAAGAAATCGGAGTGGGAGTGGCGGTAAAAGGGGTGCAACATGAGGACTTGCCATGGAGTCACCCATCCTAGTACTACTCTCAACCAAACATGCTTAACTTCAGAATTCTGATTTTATCCAGTGCGTTAGTGCTCGTATTATCGCACCCGAAATACATTGCGAGCTACAGGAGTAAAGCCAGGA
This sequence comes from Scutellaria baicalensis, assembly GCA_005771605.1. Classification (NCBI taxonomy): domain Eukaryota; kingdom Viridiplantae; phylum Streptophyta; class Magnoliopsida; order Lamiales; family Lamiaceae; genus Scutellaria; species Scutellaria baicalensis. The sequence goes on from CM016721.1 coordinate 23,574,378, forward strand.
GGGAGATTTTAAAAGAAGACGTTTTAGTTAAAGAAATGAACGGAAATGAAATGAGAGTGGCGGTACAAGGGGTGCATCACGAGGACTTCCTAGGGGATCACTCATCCTAGTACTACTCTAACCCAAACTTGCTTAACTTCAAAGTTCTGATTTGATACGGTGCATTAGTCCTGTTCTTATCACAACTGGAATACAATGCACGCAAAAGAGAGGGAAATCGGAGAGAGAATTCAAAAAAAAGATGTTTCTAAAAGAAAGGAATGGAAAAGAAATCGGAGTGGGAGTGGCGGTAAAAGGGGTGCAACATGACGACTTGCCAGGGGGTCACCCATCCTAGTACTACTCTCAACCAAACATGCTTAACTTCAGAATTCTGATTTGATCCTGTGTGTTAGTGCTCGTATTATCGCACCCGAAATACATTAGGAGCTACAGGAGTATAGCCAGGAGGGAGATTTTAAAAGAAGACGTTTCAGTTAAAGAAATGAACGGAAATGAAATGGGAGTGAGAGTGGCGGTACAAGGGGTGCATCACGAGGACTTCCTAGGGGATTACTCATCCTAGTACTACTCTAACCCAAACTTGCTTAACTTCAAATTTCTGATTTGATACGGTGCATTAGTTCTGTTTTGATCACAACTGGAATACAATTCGTGCTAAAGAGAGGGAAATCGGAGAGAGAATTCAAAAAAAGAAGTTTTGCAAAAAGAAAGGAATGGAAAAGAAATCGGAGTGGGAGTGGCGGTAAAAGGGGTGCAACATGACGACTTGCCAGGGGGTCACCCATCCTAGTACTACTCTCAACCAAACATGCTTAACTTCAGAATTCTGATTTGATCCTGTGTGTTAGTGCTCGTATTATCGCACCCGAAATACATTAGGAGCTACAGGAGTATAGCCAGGAGGGAGATTTTAAAAGAAGACGTTTTAGTAAAAGAAATGAACGGAAAAGAAATGGGAGTGAGAGTGGCGGTACAAGGGGTACAACACGAGGACTTCCTAGAGGGTCACACATCCTAGTAGTACTCTAACCCAAACTTGCTTAACTTCGAAGTTCTGATTTGATACGGTGCATTAGTTCTGTTTTGATCACAACTGGAACACAATTCGCGCTAAAGAGAGGGAAATAGGAGAGAGAATTCAAAAAAAGAAGTTTTGCTAAAAGAAAGGAATGGAAAAGAAATCGGAGTGGGAGTGGCGGTAAAAGGGGTGCAACATGAGGACTTGCCAGGGAGTCACCCATCCTAGTACTACTCTCAACCAAACATGCTTAACTTCAGAATTCTGATTTTATCCAGTGCGTTAGTGCTCGTATTATCGCACCCGAAATACATTGCGAGCTACAGGAGTAAAGCCAGGAGGGAGATTTTAAAAGAAGACGTTTTAGTAAAAGAAATGAACGGAAAAGAAATGGGAGTGAGAGTGGCGGTACAAGGGGTACAACACGAGGACTTCCTAGAGGGTCACACATCCTAGTAGTACTCTAACCCAAACTTGCTTAACTTCGAAGTTCTGATTTGATACGGTGCATTAGTTCTGTTTTGATCACAACTGGAATACAATTCGCGCTAAAGAGAGGGAAATCGGAGAGAGAATTCAAAAAAAAGAAGTTTTACTAAAAGAAAGGAATGGAAAAGAAATCGGAGTGGGAGTGGCGTTAAAAGGGGTGCAACATGACGACTTGCCAGGAGGTTACCCATCCTAGTACTACTCTCAACCAAACATGCTTAACATCAGAATTCTGATTTGATCCAGTGCGTTAGTGCTCGTATTATCGCACCCGAAATACATTGCGAGCTATAGGTGTAAAGCCAGGAGGGAGATTTTAAAAGAAGACGTTTTAGTAAAAGAAATGAATGGAAAAGAAATGGGAGTGAGAGTGGCGGTACAAGGGGTGCATCATGAGGACTTGCCAGGGGGTCACCCATCCTAGTACTACTCTAAACCAAACATGCTTAACTTCAGAATTCGGATTTAATCCAGTGCATTAGTGCTCGTATGAACGCACCCGGAATACATTGCAAGCTATAGGAGTAAAGCCGGGAGGCAGATTTTAAAAGAAGACGTTTTAGTAAAAGAAATGAATGGAAAAGAAATGGGAGTGAGAGTGGCGGTACAAGGGGAGCTACTCGAGGACTTTCTAGGGGGTCACCCATCCTAGTACTACTCTAACCCAAATTTGCTTAACTTCGAAGTTCTGATTTGATACGGTGCATTAGTCCTGTTCTGATCACAATTGGAATACAATGCGTGCTAAAGAGAGGGAAATCGGAGAGAGAATTCAAAAAAAGAAGTTTTGCAAAAAGAAAGGAATGGAAAAGAAATCGGAGTGGGAGTGGCGGTAAAAGGGGTGCAACATGAGGACTTGCCAGGGAGTCACCCATCCTAGTACTACTCTCAACCAAACATGCTTAACTTCAGAATTCTGATTTTATCCAGAGCGTTAGTGCTCGTATTATCGCACCCGAAATACATTGCGAGCTACAGGAGTAAAGCCAGGTGGGAGATTTTAAAAGAAGACGTTTCAGTTAAAGAAATGAACGGAAATGAAATGGGAGTGAGAGTGGCGGTACAAGGGGTGCATCACGAGGACTTCCTAGGGGATTACTCATCCTAGTACTACTCTAACCCAAACTTGCTTAACTTCAAATTTCTGATTTGATACGGTGCATTAGTCCTGTTCTTATCACAACTGGAATACAATGCACGCAAAAGAGAGGGAAATCGGAGAGAGAATTCAAAAAAAAGATGTTTCTAAAAGAAAGGAATGGAAAAGAAATCGGAGTGGGAGTGGCGGTAAAAGGGGTGCAACATGACGACTTGCCAGGGGGTCACCCATCCTAGTACTACTCTCAACCAAACATGCTTAACTTCAGAATTCTGATTTGATCCTGTGCGTTAGTGCTCGTATTATCGCACCCAAAATACATTAGGAGCTACAGGAGTAAAGCCAGGAGGGAGATTTTAAAAGAAGACGTTTTAGTAAAAGAAATGAACGGAAAAGAAATGGGAGTGAGAGTGGCGGTACAAGGGGTACAACACGAGGACTTCCTAGAGGGTCACACATCCTAGTAGTACTCTAACCCAAACTTGCTTAACTTCGAAGTTCTGATTTGATACGGTGCATTAGTTCTGTTTTGATCACAACTGGAATACAATTCGCGCTAAAGAGAGGGAAATCGGAGAGAGAATTCAAAAAAAAGAAGTTTTACTAAAAGAAAGGAATGGAAAAGAAATCGGAGTGGGAGTGGCGTTAAAAGGGGTGCAACATGACGACTTGCCAGGAGGTTACCCATCCTAGTACTACTCTCAACCAAACATGCTTAACATCAGAATTCTGATTTGATCCAGTGCGTTAGTGCTCGTATTATCGCACCCGAAATACATTGCGAGCTATAGGTGTAAAGCCAGGAGGGAGATTTTAAAAGAAGACGTTTTAGTAAAAGAAATGAATGGAAAAGAAATGGGAGTGAGAGTGGCGGTACAAGGGGTGCATCATGAGGACTTGCCAGGGGGTCACCCATCCTAGTACTACTCTAAACCAAACATGCTTAACTTCAGAATTCGGATTTAATCCAGTGCATTAGTGCTCGTATGAACGCACCCGGAATACATTGCAAGCTATAGGAGTAAAGCCGGGAGGCAGATTTTAAAAGAAGACGTTTTAGTAAAAGAAATGAATGGAAAAGAAATGGGAGTGAGAGTGGCGGTACAAGGGGAGCTACTCGAGGACTTTCTAGGGGGTCACCCATCCTAGTACTACTCTAACCCAAATTTGCTTAACTTCGAAGTTCTGATTTGATACGGTGCATTAGTCCTGTTCTGATCACAATTGGAATACAATGCGTGCTAAAGAGAGGGAAATCGGAGAGAGAATTCAAAAAAAGAAGTTTTGCAAAAAGAAAGGAATGGAAAAGAAATCGGAGTGGGAGTGGCGGTAAAAGGGGTGCAACATGAGGACTTGCCAGGGAGTCACCCATCCTAGTACTACTCTCAACCAAACATGCTTAACTTCAGAATTCTGATTTTATCCAGTGCGTTAGTGCTCGTATTATCGCACCCGAAATACACTGCGAGCTACAGGAGTAAAGCCAGGAGGGAGATTTTAAAAGAAGACGTTTCAGTTAAAGAAATGAACGGAAATGAAATGGGAGTGAGAGTGGCGGTACAAGGGGTGCATCACGAGGACTTCCTAGGGGATTACTCATCCTAGTACTACTCTAACCCAAACTTGCTTAACTTCAAATTTCTGATTTGATACGGTGCATTAGTCCTGTTCTTATCACAACTGGAATACAATGCACGCAAAAGAGAGGGAAATCGGAGAGAGAATTCAAAAAAAAGATGTTTCTAAAAGAAAGGAATGGAAAAGAAATCGGAGTGGGAGTGGCGGTAAAAGGGGTGCAACATGACGACTTGCCAGGGGGTCACCCATCCTAGTACTACTCTCAACCAAACATGCTTAACTTCAGAATTCTGATTTGATCCTGTGCGTTAGTGCTCGTATTATCGCACCCGAAATACATTAGGAGCTACAGGAGTAAAGCCAGGAGGGAGATTTTAAAAGAAGACGTTTTAGTAAAAGAAATGAACGGAAAAGAAATGGGAGTGAGAGTGGCGGTACAAGGGGTACAGCACGAGGACTTCCTAGAGGGTCACACATCCTAGTAGTACTCTAACCCAAACTTGCTTAACTTCGAAGTTCTGATTTGATACGGTGCATTAGTTCTGTTTTGATCACAACTGGAAAACAATTCGCGCTAAAGAGAGGGAATTCAGAGAGAGAATTCAAAAGAAGAAGTTTTGCTAAAAGAAAGGAATGGAAAAGAAATCGGAGTGGGAGTGGCGATAAAAGGGGTGCAACATGAGGACTTGCCAGGGAGTCACCCATCCTAGTACTACTCTCAACCAAACATGCTTAACTTCAGAATTCTGATTTTATCCAGTGCGTTAGTGCTCGTATTATCGCACCCGAAATACATTGCGAGCTACAGGAGTAAAGCCAGGAGGGAGATTTTAAAAGAAGACGTTTTAGTTAAAGAAATGAACGGAAATGAAATGGGAGTGAGAGTGGCGGTACAAGGGGTGCATCACGAGGACTTCCTAGGGGATCACTCATCCTAGTACTACTCTAACCCAAACTTGCTTAACTTCAAAGTTCTGATTTGATACGGTGCATTAGTCCTGTTCTTATCACAACTGGAATACAATGCACGCAAAAGAGAGGGAAATCGGAGAGAGAATTCAAAAAAAGATGTTTCTAAAAGAAAGGAATGGAAAAGAAATCGGAGTGGGAGTGGCGGTAAAAGGGGTGCAACATGACGACTTGCCAGGGGGTCACCCATCCTAGTACTACTCTCAACCAAACATGCTTAACTTCAGAATTCTGATTTGATCCTGTGCGTTAGTGCTCGTATTATCGCACCCGAAATACATTAGGAGCTACAGGAGTAAAGCCAGGAGGGAGATTTTAAAAGAAGACGTTTTAGTAAAAGAAATGAACGGAGAAGAAATGGGAGTGAGAGTGGCGGTACAAGGGGTACAACACGAGGACTTCCTAGAGGGTCACACATCCTAGTAGTACTCTAACCCAAACTTGCTTAACTTCGAAGTTCTGATTTGATACGGTGCATTAGTTCTGTTTTGATCACAACTGGAATACAATTCGCGCTAAAGGGAGGGAAATCGGAGAGAGAATTCAAAAAAAGAAGTTTTGCTAAAAGAAGGGAATGGAAAAGAAATCGGAGTGGGAGTGGCGGTAAAAGGGGTGCAACATGAGGACTTGCCATGGAGTCACCCATCCTAGTACTACTCTCAACCAAACATGCTTAACTTCAGAATTCTGATTTTATCCAGTGCGTTAGTGCTCGTATTATCGCACCCGAAATACATTGCGAGCTACAGGAGTAAAGCCAGGAGGGAGATTTTAAAAGAAGACGTTTTAGTTAAAGAAATGAACGGAAATGAAATGAGAGTGGCGGTACAAGGGGTGCATCACGAGGACTTCCTAGGGGATCACTCATCCTAGTACTACTCTAACCCAAACTTGCTTAACTTCAAAGTTCTGATTTGATACGGTGCATTAGTCCTGTTCTTATCACAACTGGAATACAATGCACGCAAAAGAGAGGGAAATCGGAGAGAGAATTCAAAAAAAAGATGTTTCTAAAAGAAAGGAATGGAAAAGAAATCGGAGTGGGAGTGGCGGTAAAAGGGGTGCAACATGACGACTTGCCAGGGGGTCACCCATCCTAGTACTACTCTCAACCAAACATGCTTAACTTCAGAATTCTGATTTGATCCTGTGTGTTAGTGCTCGTATTATCGCACCCGAAATACATTAGGAGCTACAGGAGTATAGCCAGGAGGGAGATTTTAAAAGAAGACGTTTCAGTTAAAGAAATGAACGGAAATGAAATGGGAGTGAGAGTGGCGGTACAAGGGGTGCATCACGAGGACTTCCTAGGGGATTACTCATCCTAGTACTACTCTAACCCAAACTTGCTTAACTTCAAATTTCTGATTTGATACGGTGCATTAGTTCTGTTTTGATCACAACTGGAATACAATTCGTGCTAAAGAGAGGGAAATCGGAGAGAGAATTCAAAAAAAGAAGTTTTGCAAAAAGAAAGGAATGGAAAAGAAATCGGAGTGGGAGTGGCGGTAAAAGGGGTGCAACATGACGACTTGCCAGGGGGTCACCCATCCTAGTACTACTCTCAACCAAACATGCTTAACTTCAGAATTCTGATTTGATCCTGTGTGTTAGTGCTCGTATTATCGCACCCGAAATACATTAGGAGCTACAGGAGTATAGCCAGGAGGGAGATTTTAAAAGAAGACGTTTTAGTAAAAGAAATGAACGGAAAAGAAATGGGAGTGAGAGTGGCGGTACAAGGGGTACAACACGAGGACTTCCTAGAGGGTCACACATCCTAGTAGTACTCTAACCCAAACTTGCTTTACTTCGAAGTTCTGATTTGACACGGTGCATTAGTTCTGTTTTGATCACAACTGGAATACAATTCGTGCTAAAGAGAGGGAAATCGGAGAGAGAATTCAAAAAAAGAAGTTTTGCAAAAAGAAAGGAATGGAAAAGAAATCGGAATGGGAGTGGCGGTAAAAGGGGTGCAACATGAGGACTTGCCAGGGAGTCACCCATCCTAGTACTACTCTCAACCAAACATGCTTAACTTCAGAATTCTGATTTTATCCAGTGCGTTAGTGCTCGTATTATCGCACCCGAAATACATTGCGAGCTACAGGAGTAAAGCCAGGAGGGAGATTTTAAAAGAAGACGTTTTAGTAAAAGAAATGAACGGAAAAGAAATGGGAGTGAGAGTGGCGGTACAAGGGGTACAACACGAGGACTTCCTAGAGGGTCACACATCCTAGTAGTACTCTAACCCAAACTTGCTTTACTTCGAAGTTCTGATTTGACACGGTGCATTAGTTCTGTTTTGATCACAACTGGAATACAATTCGTGCTAAAGAGAGGGAAATCGGAGAGAGAATTCAAAAAAAGAAGTTTTGCAAAAAGAAAGGAATGGAAAAGAAATCGGAATGGGAGTGGCGGTAAAAGGGGTGCAACATGAGGACTTGCCAGGGAGTCACCCATCCTAGTACTACTCTCAACCAAACATGCTTAACTTCAGAATTCTGATTTTATCCAGAGCGTTAGTGCTCGTATTATCGCACCCGAAATACATTGCGAGCTACAGGAGTAAAGCCAGGTGGGAGATTTTAAAAGAAGACGTTTCAGTTAAAGAAATGAACGGAAATGAAATGGGAGTGAGAGTGGCGGTACAAGGGGTGCATCACGAGGACTTCCTAGGGGATTACTCATCCTAGTACTACTCTAACCCAAACTTGCTTAACTTCAAATTTCTGATTTGATACGGTGCATTAGTCCTGTTCTTATCACAACTGGAATACAATGCACGCAAAAGAGAGGGAAATCGGAGAGAGAATTCAAAAAAAAGATGTTTCTAAAAGAAAGGAATGGAAAAGAAATCGGAGTGGGAGTGGCGGTAAAAGGGGTGCAACATGACGACTTGCCAGGGGGTCACCCATCCTAGTACTACTCTCAACCAAACATGCTTAACTTCAGAATTCTGATTTGATCCTGTGCGTTAGTGCTCGTATTATCGCACCCAAAATACATTAGGAGCTACAGGAGTAAAGCCAGGAGGGAGATTTTAAAAGAAGACGTTTTAGTAAAAGAAATGAACGGAAAAGAAATGGGAGTGAGAGTGGCGGTACAAGGGGTACAACACGAGGACTTCCTAGAGGGTCACACATCCTAGTAGTACTCTAACCCAAACTTGCTTAACTTCGAAGTTCTGATTTGATACGGTGCATTAGTTCTGTTTTGATCACAACTGGAATACAATTCGCGCTAAAGAGAGGGAAATCGGAGAGAGAATTCAAAAAAAAGAAGTTTTACTAAAAGAAAGGAATGGAAAAGAAATCGGAGTGGGAGTGGCGTTAAAAGGGGTGCAACATGACGACTTGCCAGGAGGTTACCCATCCTAGTACTACTCTCAACCAAACATGCTTAACATCAGAATTCTGATTTGATCCAGTGCGTTAGTGCTCGTATTATCGCACCCGAAATACATTGCGAGCTATAGGTGTAAAGCCAGGAGGGAGATTTTAAAAGAAGACGTTTTAGTAAAAGAAATGAATGGAAAAGAAATGGGAGTGAGAGTGGCGGTACAAGGGGTGCATCATGAGGACTTGCCAGGGGGTCACCCATCCTAGTACTACTCTAAACCAAACATGCTTAACTTCAGAATTCGGATTTAATCCAGTGCATTAGTGCTCGTATGAACGCACCCGGAATACATTGCAAGCTATAGGAGTAAAGCCGGGAGGCAGATTTTAAAAGAAGACGTTTTAGTAAAAGAAATGAATGGAAAAGAAATGGGAGTGAGAGTGGCGGTACAAGGGGAGCTACTCGAGGACTTTCTAGGGGGTCACCCATCCTAGTACTACTCTAACCCAAATTTGCTTAACTTCGAAGTTCTGATTTGATACGGTGCATTAGTCCTGTTCTGATCACAATTGGAATACAATGCGTGCTAAAGAGAGGGAAATCGGAGAGAGAATTCAAAAAAAGAAGTTTTGCAAAAAGAAAGGAATGGAAAAGAAATCGGAGTGGGAGTGGCGGTAAAAGGGGTGCAACATGAGGACTTGCCAGGGAGTCACCCATCCTAGTACTACTCTCAACCAAACATGCTTAACTTCAGAATTCTGATTTTATCCAGTGCGTTAGTGCTCGTATTATCGCACCCGAAATACACTGCGAGCTACAGGAGTAAAGCCAGGAGGGAGATTTTAAAAGAAGACGTTTCAGTTAAAGAAATGAACGGAAATGAAATGGGAGTGAGAGTGGCGGTACAAGGGGTGCATCACGAGGACTTCCTAGGGGATTACTCATCCTAGTACTACTCTAACCCAAACTTGCTTAACTTCAAATTTCTGATTTGATACGGTGCATTAGTCCTGTTCTTATCACAACTGGAATACAATGCACGCAAAAGAGAGGGAAATCGGAGAGAGAATTCAAAAAAAAGATGTTTCTAAAAGAAAGGAATGGAAAAGAAATCGGAGTGGGAGTGGCGGTAAAAGGGGTGCAACATGACGACTTGCCAGGGGGTCACCCATCCTAGTACTACTCTCAACCAAACATGCTTAACTTCAGAATTCTGATTTGATCCTGTGCGTTAGTGCTCGTATTATCGCACCCGAAATACATTAGGAGCTACAGGAGTAAAGCCAGGAGGGAGATTTTAAAAGAAGACGTTTTAGTAAAAGAAATGAACGGAAAAGAAATGGGAGTGAGAGTGGCGGTACAAGGGGTACAACACGAGGACTTCCTAGAGGGTCACACATCCTAGTAGTACTCTAACCCAAACTTGCTTAACTTCGAAGTTCTGATTTGATACGGTGCATTAGTTCTGTTTTGATCACAACTGGAATACAATTCGCGCTAAAGAGAGGGAAATCGGAGAGAGAATTCAAAAAAAAGAAGTTTTGCTAAAAGAAAGGAATGGAAAAGAAATCGGAGTGGGAGTGGCGTTAAAAGGGGTGCAACATGACGACTTGCCAGGAGGTTACCCATCCTAGTACTACTCTCAACCAAACATGCTTAACATCAGAATTCTGATTTGATCCAGTGCGTTAGTGCTCGTATTATCGCACCCGAAATACATTGCGAGCTATAGGTGTAAAGCCAGGAGGGAGATTTTAAAAGAAGACGTTTTAGTAAAAGAAATGAATGGAAAAGAAATGGGAGTGAGAGTGGCGGTACAAGGGGTGCATCATGAGGACTTGCCAGGGGGTCACCCATCCTAGTACCACTCTAAACCAAACATGCTTAACTTCAGAATTCGGATTTAATCCAGTGCATTAGTGCTCGTATGAACGCACCCGGAATACATTGCAAGCCATAGGAGTAAAGCCGGGAGGCAGATTTTAAAAGAAGACGTTTTAGTAAAAGAAATGAATGGAAAAGAAATGGGAGTGAGAGTGGCGGTACAGGGGGAGCTACTCGAGGACTTTCTAGGGGGTCACCCATCCTAGTACTACTCTAACCCAAATTTGCTTAACTTCGAAGTTCTGATTTGATACGGTGCATTAGTCCTGTTCTGATCACAATTGGAATACAATGCGTGCTAAAGAGTGGGAAATCGGAGAGAGAATTCAAAAAAAAAGTTTTGCTAAAAGAAAGGAATGGAAAAGAAATCGGAGTGGGAGTGGCGGTAAAAGGGCTGCAACATGAGGACGTGACAGGGGGTCACCCATCCTAGTACTACTCTCAACCAAACATGTTTAACTTCAGAATTCTGTTTTGATCCAGTGCATTCGTGCTCGTATGATCGCACCCGGAATACATTGCGAGCTATAGGCGTAAAGCCAGGAGGGGGATTTTAAAAGAAGACGTTTTAGTAAAAGAAATGAATGGAAAAGAAATGGGAGTGAGAGTGGCGGTACGAGGGGTGTAACACGAGGACTTTCTAGGAGGTCTCCCATCCTAGTACCACTCTAACCTAAACTTGCTTAACTTCGAAGTTCTGATTTGATACGGTGCATTAGTCCTATTTTGATCACAATTGGAATACAAATGCTCGCTAAAGAGAGGGAAATCGGAGAGAGAATTCAAAAAAAAGAAGTTTTGCTAAAAGAAAGGAATGGAAAAGAAATCGGAGCGGGAGTGGCGGTAATAGGGCTGCAACATGAGGACTTGCCAGAGGGTCACCCATCCTAGAACTACTCTCAACCAAACATGCTTAACTTCATAATTCTGATTTGATCCAGTGCATTACTGCTGGTATGATCGCACCCGAAATACATTGCGAGCTATAGGAGTAAAGCCTGCAGGGAGATTTTAAAAGGAGACGTTTTTGTAAAAAAAAATGAATGCAAAAGAAATGGGAGTAGGTGTGGCGGTACAAGGGGTGCAACAAGAGGACTTCCTAAAGGGTCACTCATCCTAGTACTACTATAACCCAAACTTGCTTACCTTCAAAGTTCTGATTTGAGACGGTGCATTAGTCCTATTTTGATCACAACTGGAATACAATGCGTGCTAAAGAGAGGGAAATCGAAGAGAGAATTCATAAGAAGATGTTTTGCTCAACGGATGGAATGGAAAAGAAATCGGAGTAGGAGTGGCGGTAATAGGGGTGCAACATGAGGACTTGCCAGACGGTCACCCATCCTAGAACTACTCTCAACCAAACATGCTTAACTTCATAATTCTGATTTGATCCAGTGCATTACCGCTGGTATGATCGCACCCGGAATACATTGCGAGCTATAGGAGTAAAGCCTGGAGGGAGATTTTAAAAGAAGACGTTTTAGTAAAAAAAATGAATGGAAAAGAAATGGGAGTGGGAGTGGCGGTACAAGGGGTACAACACGAGGACTTCCTAGTGGGTCACACATCCTAGTACTACTCTAACCCAAACTTGCTTAACTTCGAAGTTCTGATTTGATATGGTGCATTAGACCTGTCCTGATCACAACTGGAATACAACGCGTGCTAAAGAGAGGGAAATTGAAGAGAGAATTCAAAAAAAGATGTTTTGCTAAAAGAAGGGAATGGAAAAGAAACCGGAGTGGGAGTGGCGGTAAAGGGGGTGCAACATGAGGACGTGACAGGGGGTCACCCATCTTAGTACTACTCTTAACCAAACATGCTTAACTTCAGAATTCTGTTTTGATCCAGTGCATTCATGCTCGTATTATCGCACCCGGAATACATTGCGAGCTATAGGAGTAAAGCCGGGAGTGAGATTTTAAAAGAAGTAGTTTTAGTAAAAGAAATGAATGGAAAAGAAATGGGAGTGAGAGTGGCGGTACAAGGGGTGCAACACGAGGACTTTCTAGGGGGTCTCACATCCTAGTACTACTCTAACCCAAACTTCCTTAACTTCGAAGTTCTGATTTGATACGGTGTATTAGTCCTATTCTGATCACAATTGGAATACAATGCGCGCTAAAGAGAGGGAAATCGGAGAGGGAATTCAAAAAAGAAAAAGAAGTTTTGCTAAAAGAGAGGAATGGAAAAGAAATCGGAGTGGGAATGGCGGTTATAGGGGTGCAACATGAGGACATGCCAAAGGGTCACCCATCCTAGAACTACTCTCAACCAAACATGCTTAACTTCATAATTCTAATTTGATCCAGTGCATTACTGCTGGTATGATCGCACCCGGAATACATTGCGAGCTATAGGAGTAAAGCCAGGAGGGAGATTTTAAAAGAAGACGTTTTAGTAAAAGAAATAAGTGGAAAAGAAATGGGACTGGGAGTGGCGGTACAAGGGGTACAACATGAGGACTTCCTAAGGGGTCACACATCCTAGTACTACTCTAACCCAAACATGCTTAACTTCGCGCTAAAGAGAGGGAAATCGGAGAGAGAATTTAAAAAAAGAAGTTTTGCTAAAAGAAAGGAATGGAAAAGAAATCGGAGTGGGAGTGGCGGTAAAAGGGGTGCAACATGAGGACTTGCCAGGGAGCCACCCATCCTAGTACTACTCTCAACCAAACATGCTTAACTTCAGAATTCTGATTTGATCCAGTACGTTAGTGCTCGTATTATCGCACCCGAAATACATTGCGAGCTACAGGAGTAAAGCCAGGAGGGAGATTTTAAAAGAAGACGTTTTATTAAAAGAAATGAACGGAAAAGAAATGGGAGTGAGAGTGGCGGTACAAGGGGTACAACACGAGGACTTCCTTGAGGGTCACACATCCTAGTAGTGCTCTAACCCAAACTTGCTTAACTTCGAAGTTCTGATTTGATACGGTGCATTAGTTCTGTTTTGATCACAACTGGAACACAATTCGCGCTAAAGAGAGGGAAATTGGAGAGAGAATTCAAAAAAAGAAGTTTTTCTAAAAGAAAGGAATGGAAAAGAAATCGGAGTGGGAGTGGCGGTAAAAGGGGTGCAACATGAGGACTTGCCAGGGAGTCACCCATCCTAGTACTACTCTCAACCAAACATGCTTAACTTCAAAATTCTGATTTTATCCAGTGCGTTAGTGCTCGTATTATCGCACCCGAAATACATTGCGAGCTACAGGAGTAAAGCCAGGAGGGAGATTTTAAAAGAAGACGTTTTAGTAAAAGAAATGAACGGAAAAGAAATGGGAGTGAGAGTGGCGGTACAAGGGGTACAACACGAGCACTTCCTAGAGGGTCACACATCCTAGTAGTACTCTAACCCAAACTTGCTTAACTTCGAAGTTCTGATTTGATACGGTGCATTAGTTCTGTTTTGATCACAACTGGAATACAATTCGCGCTAAAGGGAGGGAAATCGGAGAGAGAATTCAAAAAAAGAAGTTTTGCTAAAAGAAGGGAATGGAAAAGAAATCGGAGTGGGAGTGGCGGTAAAAGGGGTGCAACATGAGGACTTGCCAGGGAGTCACCCATCCTAGTACTACTCTCAACCAAACATGCTTAACTTCAGAATTCTGATTTGATCCTGTGCGTTAGTGCTCGTATTATCGCACCCGAAATACATTAGCAGCTACAGGAGTAAAGCCAGGAGGGAGATTTTAAAAGAAGACGTTTTAGTAAAAGAAATGAACGGAAAAGAAATGGGAGTGAGAGTGGCGGTACAAGGGGTACAACACGAGGACTTCCTAGAGGGTCACACATCCTAGTAGTACTCTAACCCAAACTTGCTTAACTTCGAAGTTCTGATTTGATACGGTGCATTAGTTCTGTTTTGATCACAACTGGAATACAATTCGCGCTAAAGAGAGGGAAATCGGAGAGAGAATTCAAATAAAAGATGTTTCTAAAAGAAAGGAATGGAAAAGAAATCGGAGTGGGAGTGGCGGTAAAAGGGGTGCAACATGACGACTTGCCAGGGGGTCACCCATCCTAGTACTACTCTCAACCAAACATGCTTAACTTCAGAATTCTGATTTGATCCTGTGCGTTAGTGCTCGTATTATCGCACCCGAAATACATTAGCAGCTACAGGAGTAAAGCCAGGAGGGAGATTTTAAAAGAAGACGTTTTAGTAAAAGAAATGAACGGAAAAGAAATGGGAGTGAGAGTGGCGGTACAAGGGGTACAACACGAGGACTTCCTAGAGGGTCACACATCCTAGTAGTACTCTAACCCAAACTTGCTTAACTTCGAAGTTCTGATTTGATACGGTGCATTAGTTCTGTTTTGATCACAACTGGAATACAATTCGCGCTAAAGAGAGGGAAATCGGAGAGAGAATTCAAAAAAAAGAAGTTTTGCTAAAAGAAAGGAATGGAAAAGAAATCGGAGTGGGAGTGGCGTTAAAAGGGGTGCAACATGACGACTTGCCAGGAGGTTACCCATCCTAGTACTACTCTCAACCAAACATGCTTAACATCAGAATTCTGATTTGATCCAGTGCGTTAGTGCTCGTATTATCGCACCCGAAATACATTGCGAGCTATAGGAGTAAAGCCAGGAGGCAGATTTTAAAAGAAGACGTTTTAGTAAAAGAAATGAATGGAAAAGAAATTGGAGTGAGAGTGGCGGTACAAGGGGTGCATCACGAGGACTTGCCAGGGGGTCACCCATCCTACTACTACTCTAAACCAAACATGCTTAACTTCAGAATTCTGATTTTATCCAGTGCGTTAGTGCTCGTATTATCGCACCCGAAATACATTGCGAGCTACAGGAGTAAAGCCAGGAGGGAGATTTTAAAAGAAGACGTTTCAGTTAAAGAAATGAACGGAAATGAAATGGGAGTGAGAGTGGCGGTACAAGGGGAGCTACTCGAGGACTTTCTAGGGGGTCACCCATCCTAGTACTACTCTAACCCAAATTTGCTTAACTTCGAAGTTCTAATTTGATACGGTGCATTAGTCCTGTTCTGATCACAATTGGAATACAATGCGTGCTAAAGAGAGGGAAATCGGAGAGACAATTCAAAAAAAAAGTTTTGCTAAAAGAAAGGAATGGAAAAGAAATCGGAGTGGGAGTGGCGGTAAAAGGGCTGCAACATGAGGACGTGACAGGGGGTCACCCATCCTAGTACTACTCTCAACCAAACATGTTTAACTTCAGAATTCTGTTTTGATCCAGTGCATTCGTGCTCGTATGATCGCACCCGGAATACATTGCGAGCTATTGGCGTAAAGCCGGGAGGGGGATTTTAAAAGAAGACGTTTTAGTAAAAGAAATGAATGGAAAAGAAATGGGAGTGAGAGTGGCGGTACGAGGGGTGTAACACGAGGACTTTCTAGGAGGTCTCCCATCCTAGTACCACTCTAACCTAAACTTGCTTAACTTCGAAGTTCTGATTTGATACGGTGCATTAGTCCTATTTTGATCACAATTGGAATACAATGCTCGCTAAAGAGAGGGAAATCGGAGAGAGAATTCAAAAAAAAGAAGTTTTGCTAAAAGAAAGGAATGGAAAAGAAATCGGAGCGGGAGTGGCGGTAATAGGGCTGCAACATGAGGACTTGCCAGAGGGTCACCCATCCTAGAACTACTCTCAACCAAACATGCTTAACTTCATAATTCTAATTTGATCCAGTGCATTACTGTTGGTATGATCGCACCCGAAATACATTGCGAGCTATAGGAGTAAAGCCTGGAGGGAGATTTTAAAAGGAGACGTTTTTGTAAAAAAAAATGAATGCAAAAGAAATGGAAGTAGGTGTGGCGGTACAAGGGGTTCAACAAGAGGACTTCCTAAAGGGTCACTCATCCTAGTAATACTATACCCCAAACTTGCTTACCTTCAAAGTTCTGATTTGAGACGGCGCATTAGTCCTATTTTGATCACAACTGGAATACAATGCGTGCTAAAGAGAGGGAAATCGAAGAGAGAATTCATAAGAAGATGTTTTGCTCAACGGATGGAATGGAAATGAAATCGGAGTGGGAGTGGCGGTAATAGGGGTGCAACATGAGGTCTTGCCAGACGGTCACCCATCCTAGAACTACTCTCAACCAAACATGCTTAACTTCATAATTCTGATTTGATCCAGTGCATTACCGCTGGTATGATCGCACCCGGAATACATTGCGAGCTATAGGAGTAAAGCCTGGAGGGAGATTTTAAAAGAAGACGTTTTAGTAAAAAAAAATGAATGGAAAAGAAATGGGAGTGGGAGTGGCGGTACAAGGGGTACAACACGAGGACTTCCTAGTGGGTCACACATCCTAGTACTACTCTAACCCAAACTTGCTTAACTTCGAAGTTCTGATTTGATACGGTGCATTAGACCTGTCCTGATCACAACTGGAATACAACGCGTGCTAAAGAGAGGGAAATTGAAGAGAGAATTCAAAAAAAGATGTTTTGCTAAAAGAAGGGAATGGAAAAGAAACCGGAGTGGGAGTGGCGGTAAAGGGGGTGCAACATGAGGACGTGACAGGGGGTCACCCATCTTAGTACTACTCTTAACCAAACATGCTTAACTTCAGAATTCTGTGTTGATCCAGTGCATTCATGCTCGTATTATCGCACCCGGAATACATTGCGAGCTATAGGAGTAAAGCCGGGAGTGAGATTTTAAAAGAAGTAGTTTTAGTAAAAGAAATGAATGGAAAAGAAATGGGAGTGAGAGTGGCGGTACAAGGGGTGCAACACGAGGACTTTCTAGGGGGTCTCACATCCTAGTACTACTCTAACCCAAACTTCCTTAACTTCGAAGTTCTGATTTGATACGGTGTATTAGTCCTATTCTGATCACAATTGGAATACAATGCGCGCTAAAGAGAGGGAAATCGGAGAGGGAATTCAAAAAAGAAAAAGAAGTTTTGCTAAAAGAGAGGAATGGAAAAGAAATCGGAGTGGGAATGGCGGTAATAGGGGTGCAACATGAGGACATGCCAAAGGGTCACCCATCCTAGAACTACTCTCAACCAAACATGCTTAAATTCATAATTCTAATTTGATCCAGTGTATTACTGCTGGTATGATCGCACCCGGAATACATTGCGAGCTATAGGAGTAAAGCCAGGAGGGAGATTTTAAAAGAAGACGTTTTAGTAAAAGAAATAAATGGAAAAGAAATGGGAGTGGGAGTGGCGGTACAAGGGGTACAACATGAGGACTTCCTAAAGGGTCACACATCCTAGTACTACTCTAACCCAAACTTGCTTAACTTCGAAGTTCTGATTTGATACGATGCATTAGTTCTGTTCTGATCACAACTGGAATACAATTCGCGCTAAAGAGAGGGAAATCGGAGAGAGAATTCAAAAAAAGAAGTTTTGCTAAAAGAAAGGAATGGAAAAGAAATCGGAGTGGGAGTGGCGGTAAAAGGGGTGCAACATGAGGACTTGCCAGGGAGTCACCCATCCTAGTACTACTCTCAACCAAACATGCTTAACTTCAGAATTCTGATTTGATCCAGTGCGTTAGTGCTCGTATTATCGCACCCGAAATACATTGCGAGCTACAGGAGTAAAGCCAGGAGGGAGATTTTAAAAGAAGACGTTTTAGTTAAAGAAATGAATGGAAATGAAATGGGAGTGAGAGTGGCGGTACATGGGGTGCATCACGAGGACTTCCTGGGGGATTACTCATCCTAGTATTACTCTAACCCAAACTTGCTTAACTTCAAAGTTCTGATTTGATACGGTGCATTAGTCCTGTTCTTATCACAACTGGAATACAATGCACGCAAAGGAGAGGGAAATCGGAGAGAGAATTCAATAAAAAGTTGTTTCTAAAAGAAGGGAAAGGTAAAGAAATCGGAGTGGGAGTGGCGGTAAAAGGGGTGCAACATGAGGACTTGCCAGGGGGTCACCCATCCTAGTACTACTCTCAACCGAACATGCTTAACTTTAAAATTCTGATTTGATCCAGTGCGTTAGTGCTCGTATTATCGCACCCACAATACATTGCGAGCTATAGGAGTAAAGCATGTGGGGAGATTTTAAAAGAAGACATTTTAGTAAAAGAAATAAATGGAAAAAAAATGGGAATGGGAGTGGCGGTACAAGGGGTACAACACGAGGACTTCCTAGGGGATCACTCATCCTAGTACTACTCTAACCCAAACTTGCTTAACTTCGAAGTTCTGATTTGATACGTTGTATTAGTCCTATTCTGATCGGAACTGGAATACAATGCACGCTAAGGAGTGGGAAATCGGAGAGAGAATTCAAAAAAGATGTTTTGCTAAAAGAAGGGAATGGAAAAGAAATCAGAGTGGGAGTGGCGGTAAAAAGGGTGCAACATGAGGACTTGACAGGGGGTCACCCATCCTAGTACTACTCTCAACCAAACATGCTTAACTTCAGAATTCTGATTTGATCCAGTGCATTACTGCTGGTGTATTCGCACCCGGAATACATTGCGAGTTATAGGAGTAAACTGGTGATTGAGATTTTAAAAGAAGACGTTTTAGAATAAGAAATGAATGGAAAAGAAACGGGAGTGGGAGTGGCGGTACAAGGGGTACAACACGAGGACTTCCTAGAGGGTCACACATCCTAGTACTACTCTAACCCAAACTTGCTTAAATTCGAAGTTCTGATTTGATACGGTGCATTAGTCCTGTCCTGAACACAACTGGAATACAATTCGCGCTAAAGAGAGGGAAATCGGAGAGAAAATTCAAAAAAAGAAGTTTTGCTAAAAGAAAGGAATGGAAAAGAAACCGGAGTGGGAGTGGCGGTAAAAGGGGTGCAACATGAGGACTTGCCAGGGAGTCACCCATCCTAGTACTACTCTCAACCAAACATGCTTAACTTCAGAATTCTGATTTTATCCAGTGCGTTAGTGCTCGTATTATCGCACCCGAAATACATTGCGAGCTACAGGAGTAAAGCCAGGAGGGAGATTTTAAAAGAAGACGTTTTAGTAAAAGAAATGAACGGAAAAGAAATGGGAGTGAGAGTGGCGGTACAAGGGGTACAACACGAGGACTTCCTAGAGGGTCACACATCCTAGTAGTACTCTAACCCAAACTTGCTTAACTTCGAAGTTCTGATTTGATACGGTGCATTAGTTGTGTTTTGATCACAACTGGAATACAATTCGTGCTAAAGAGAGGGAAATCGGAGAGAGAATTCAAAAAAAGAAGTTTTGCAAAAAGAAAGGAATGGAAAAGAAATCGGAGTGGGAGTGGCGGTAAAAGGGGTGCAACATGAGGACTTGCCAGGGAGTCACCCATCCTAGTACTACTCTCAACCAAACATGCTTAACTTCAGAATTCTGATTTTATCCAGTGCGTTAGTGCTCGTATTATCGCACCCGAAATACATTGCGAGCTACAGGAGTAAAGCCAGGAGGGAGATTTTAAAAGAAGACGTTTCAGTTAAAGAAATGAACGAAATGAAATGGGAGTGAGAGTGGCGGTACAAGGGGTGCATCACGAGGACTTCCTAGGGGATTACTCATCCTAGTACTACTCTAACCCAACTTGCTTAACTTCAAATTTCTGATTTGATACGGTGCATTAGTCCTGTTCTTATCACAACTGGAATACAATGCACGCAAAAGAGAGGGAAATCGGAGAGAGAATTCAAATAAAAGATGTTTCTAAAAGAAAGGAATGGAAAAGAAATCGGAGTGGGAGTGGCGGTCAAAGGGGTGCAACATGACGACTTGCCAGGGGGTCACCCATCCTAGTACTACTCTCAACCAAACATGCTTAACTTCAGAATTCTGATTGATCCTGTGCGTTAGTGCTCGTATTATCGCACCCGAAATACATTAGGAGCTACAGGAGTAAAGCCAGGAGGGAGATTTTAAAAGAAGACGTTTTAGTAAAGAAATGAACGAAAAGAAATGGGAGTGAGAGTGGCGGTACAAGGGGTACAACACGATGACTTCCTAGAGGGTCACACATCCTAGTAGTACTCTAACCCAAACTTGCTTAACTTCGAAGTTCTGATTTGATACGGTGCATTAGTTCTGTTTTGATCACAACTGGAATACAATTCGCGCTAAAGAGAGGGAAATCGGAGAGAGAATTCAAAAAAAAGAAGTTTTGCTAAAAGAAAGGAATGGAAAAGAAATCGGAGCGGGAGTGGCGGTAATAGGGCTGCAACATGAGGACTTGCCAGAGGGTCACCCATCCTAGAACTACTCTCAACCAAACATGCTTAACTTCATAATTCTAATTTGATCCAGTGCATTACTGTTGGTATGATCGCACCCGAAATACATTGCGAGCTATAGGAGTAAAGCCTGGAGGGAGATTTTAAAAGGAGACGTTTTTGTAAAAAAAATGAATGCAAAAGAAATGGAAGTAGGTGTGGCGGGTACAAGGGGTGCAACAAGAGGACTTCCTAAAGGGTCACTCATCCTAGTAATACTATACCCCAAACTTGCTTACCTTCAAAGTTCTGATTTGAGACGGCGCATTAGTCCTATTTTGATCACAACTGGAATACAATGCGTGCTAAAGAGAGGGAAATCGAAGAGAGAATTCATAAGAAGATGTTTTTGCTCAACGGATGGAATGGAAATGAAATCGGAGTGGGAGTGGCGGTAATAGGGGTGCAACATGAGGTCTTGCCAGACGGTCACCCATCCTAGAACTACTCTCAACCAAACATGCTTAACTTCATAATTCTGATTTGATCCAGTGCATTACCGCTGGTATGATCGCACCCGAAATACATTGCGAGCTATAGGAGTAAAGCCTGGAGGGAGATTTTAAAAGAAGACGTTTTAGTAAAAAAAATGAATGGAAAAGAAATGGGAGTGGGAGTGGCGGTACAAGGGGTACAACACGAGGACTTCCTAGTGGGTCACACATCCTAGTACTACTCTAACCCAAACTTGCTTAACTTCGAAGTTCTGATTTGATACGGTGCATTAGACCTGTCCTGATCACAACTGGAATACAACGCGTGCTAAAGAGAGGGAAATTGAAGAGAGAATTCAAAAAAGATGTTTTGCTAAAAGAAGGGAATGGAAAAGAAACCGGAGTGGGAGTGGCGGTAAAGGGGGTGCAACATGAGGACGTGACAGGGGTCACCCATCTTAGTACTACTCTTAACCAAACATGCTTAACTTCAGAATTCTGTGTTGATCCAGTGCATTCATGCTCGTATTATCGCACCCGGAATACATTGCGAGCTATAGGAGTAAAGCCGGGAGTGAGATTTTAAAAGAAGTAGTTTTAGTAAAAGAAATGAATGGAAAAGAAATGGGAGTGAGAGTGGCGGTACAAGGGGTGCAACACGAGGACTTTCTAGGGGGTCTCACATCCTAGTACTACTCTAACCCAAACTTCCTTAACTTCGAAGTTCTGATTTGATACGGTGTATTAGTCCTATTCTGATCACAATTGGAATACAATGCGCGCTAAAGAGAGGGAAATCGGAGAGGGAATTCAAAAAAGAAAAAGAAGTTTTGCTAAAAGAGAGGAATGGAAAAGAAATCGGAGTGGGAATGGCGGGTAATAGGGGTGCAACATGAGGACATGCCAAAGGGTCACCCATCCTAGAACTACTCTCAACCAAACATGCTTAAATTCATAATTCTAATTTGATCCAGTGTATTACTGCTGGTATGATCGCACCCGGAATACATTGCGAGCTATAGGAGTAAAGCCAGGAGGGAGATTTTAAAAGAAGACGTTTTAGTAAAAGAAATAAATGGAAAAGAAATGGGAGTGGGAGTGGCGGTACAAGGGGTACAACATGAGGACTTCCTAAAGGGTCACACATCCTAGTACTACTCTAACCCAAACTTGCTTAACTTCGAAGTTCTGATTTGATACGATGCATTAGTTCTGTTCTGATCACAACTGGAATACAATTCGCGCTAAAGAGAGGGAAATCGGAGAGAGAATTCAAAAAAAGAAGTTTTGCTAAAAGAAAGGAATGGAAAAGAAATCGGAGTGGGAGTGGCGGTAAAAGGGGTGCAACATGAGGACTTGCCAGGGAGTCACCCATCCTAGTACTACTCTCAACCAAACATGCTTAACTTCAGAATTCTGATTTGATCCAGTGCGTTAGTGCTCGTATTATCGCACCCGAAATACATTGCGAGCTACAGGAGTAAAGCCAGGAGGGAGATTTTAAAAGAAGACGTTTTAGTTAAAGAAATGAATGGAAATGAAATGGGAGTGAGAGTGGCGGTACAAGGGGTGCATCACGAGGACTTCCTGGGGGATTACTCATCCTAGTATTACTCTAACCCAAACTTGCTTAACTTCAAAGTTCTGATTTGATACGGTGCATTAGTCCTGTTCTTATCACAACTGGAATACAATGCACGCAAAGGAGAGGGAAATCGGAGAGAGAATTCAAAAAAAAGTTGTTTCTAAAAGAAGGGAAAGGTAAAGAAATCGGAGTGGGAGTGGCGGTAAAAGGGGTGCAACATGAGGACTTGCCAGGGGGTCACCCATCCTAGTACTACTCTCAACCGAACATGCTTAACTTTAAAATTCTGATTTGATCCAGTGCGTTAGTGCTCGTATTATCGCACCCACAATACATTGCGAGCTATAGGAGTAAAGCATGTGGGGAGATTTTAAAAGAAGACATTTTAGTAAAAGAAATAAATGGAAAAAAAATGGGAATGGGAGTGGCGGTACAAGGGGTACAACACGAGGACTTCCTAGGGGATCACTCATCCTAGTACTACTCTAACCCAAACTTGCTTAACTTCGAAGTTCTGATTTGATACGTTGTATTAGTCCTATTCTGATCGGAACTGGAATACAATGCACGCTAAGGAGTGGGAAATCGGAGAGAGAATTCAAAAAAAGATGTTTTGCTAAAAGAAGGGAATGGAAAAGAAATCAGAGTGGGAGTGGCGGTAAAAAGGGTGCAACATGAGGACTTGACAGGGGGTCACCCATCCTAGTACTACTCTCAACCAAACATGCTTAACTTCAGAATTCTGATTTGATCCAGTGCATTACTGCTGGTGTATTCGCACCCGGAATACATTGCGAGTTATAGGAGTAAACTGGTGATTGAGATTTTAAAAGATGACGTTTTAGAATAAGAAATGAATGGAAAAGAAACGGGAGTGGGAGTGGCGGTACAAGGGGTACAACACGAGGACTTCCTAGAGGGTCACACATCCTAGTACTACTCTAACCCAAACTTGCTTAAATTCGAAGTTCTGATTTGATACGGTGCATTAGTCCTGTCCTGAACACAACTGGAATACAATTCGCGCTAAAGAGAGGGAAATCGGAGAGAAAATTCAAAAAAGAAGTTTTGCTAAAAGAAAGGAATGGAAAAGAAACCGGAGTGGGAGTGGCGGTAAAAGGGGTGCAACATGAGGACTTGCCAGGGAGTCACCCATCCTAGTACTACTCTCAACCAAACATGCTTAACTTCAGAATTCTGATTTTATCCAGTGCGTTAGTGCTCGTATTATCGCACCCGAAATACATTGCGAGCTACAGGAGTAAAGCCAGGAGGGAGATTTTAAAAGAAGACGTTTTAGTAAAAGAAATGAACGGAAAAGAAATGGGAGTGAGAGTGGCGGTACAAGGGGTACAACACGAGGACTTCCTAGAGGGTCACACATCCTAGTAGTACTCTAACCCAAACTTGCTTAACTTCGAAGTTCTGATTTGATACGGTGCATTAGTTGTGTTTTGATCACAACTGGAATACAATTCGTGCTAAAGAGAGGGAAATCGGAGAGAGAATTCAAAAAAAGAAGTTTTGCAAAAAGAAAGGAATGGAAAAGAAATCGGAGTGGGAGTGGCGGTAAAAGGGGTGCAACATGAGGACTTGCCAGGGAGTCACCCATCCTAGTACTACTCTCAACCAAACATGCTTAACTTCAGAATTCTGATTTTATCCAGTGCGTTAGTGCTCGTATTATCGCACCCGAAATACATTGCGAGCTACAGGAGTAAAGCCAGGAGGGAGATTTTAAAAGAAGACGTTTCAGTTAAAGAAATGAACGGAAATGAAATGGGAGTGAGAGTGGCGGTACAAGGGGTGCATCACGAGGACTTCCTTGGGGATTACTCATCCTAGTACTACTCTAACCCAAACTTGCTTAACTTCAAATTTCTGATTTGATACGGTGCATTAGTCCTGTTCTTATCACAACTGGAATACAATGCACGCAAAAGAGAGGGAAATCGGAGAGAGAATTCAAATAAAAGATGTTTCTAAAAGAAAGGAATGGAAAAGAAATCGGAGTGGGAGTGGCGGTAAAAGGGGTGCAACATGACGACTTGCCAGGGGGTCACCCATCCTAGTACTACTCTCAACCAAACATGCTTAACTTCAGAATTCTGATTTGATCCTGTGCGTTAGTGCTCGTATTATCGCACCCGAAATACATTAGCTGCTACAGGAGTAAAGCCAGGAGGGAGATTTTAAAAGAAGACGTTTTAGTAAAAGAAATGAACGGAAAAGAAATGGGAGTGAGAGTGGCGGTACAAGGGGTACAACACAAGGACTTCCTAGAGGGTCACACATCCTAGTAGTACTCTAACCCAAACTTGCTTAACTTCGAAGTTCTGATTTGATACGGTGCATTAGTTCTGTTTTGATCACAACTGGAATACAATTCGCGCTAAAGAGAGGGAAATCGGAGAGAGAATTCAAAAAAAAGAAGTTTTGCTAAAAGAAAGGAATGGAAAAGAAATCGGAGTGGGAGTGGCGTTAAAAGGGGTGCAACATGACGACTTGCCAGGAGGTTACCCATCCTAGTACTACTCTCAACCAAACATGCTTAACATCAGAATTCTGATTTGATCCAGTGCGTTAGTGCTCGTATTATCGCACCCGAAATACATTGCGAGCTATAGGAGTAAAGCCAGGAGGGAGATTTTAAAAGAAGACGTATTAGTAAAAGAAATGAATGGAAAAGAAATGGGAGTGAGAGTGGCGGTACAAGGGGTGCATCACGAGGACTTGCCAGGGGGTCACCCATCCTAGTACTACTCTAAACCAAACATGCTTAACTTCAAAATTCGGATTTAATCCAGTGCATTAGTGCTCGTATGAACGCACCCGGAATACATTGCAAGCTATAGGAGTAAAGCCGGGAGGCAGATTTTAAAAGAAGACGTTTTAGTAAAAGAAATGAATGGAAAAGAAATGGGAGTGAGAGTGGCGGTACAAGGGGAGCTACTCGAGGACTTTCTAGGGGGTCACCCATCCTAGTACTACTCTAACCCAAATTTGCTTAACTTCGAAGTTCTGATTTGATACGATGCATTAGTCCTGTTCTGATCACAATTGGAATACAATGCGTGCTAAAGAGAGGGAAATCGGAGAGAGAATTCAAAAAAAAAGTTTTGCCAAAAGAAAGGAATGGAAAAGAAATCGGAGTGGGAGTGGCGGTAAAAGGGCTAAAACATGAGGACGTGACAGGGGGTCACCCATCCTAGTACTACTCTCAACCAAACATGTTTAACTTCAGAATTCTGTTTTGATCCAGTGCATTCGTGCTCGTATGATCGCACCCGGAATACATTGCGAGCTATAGGCGTAAAGCCGGGAGGGGGATTTTAAAAGAAGACGTTTTAGTAAAAGAAATGAATGGAAAAGAAATGGGAGTGAGAGTGGCGGTACGAGGGGTGTAACACGAGGACTTTCTAGGAGGTCTCCCATCCTAGTACCACTCTAACCTAAACTTGCTTAACTTCGAAGTTCTGATTTGATACGGTGCATTAGTCCTATTTTGATCACAATTGGAATACAATGCTCGCTAAAGAGAGGGAAATCGGAGAGAGAATTCAAAAAAAAGAAGTTTTGCTAAAAGAAAGGAATGGAAAAGAAATCGGAGCGGGAGTGGCGGTAATAGGGCTGCAACATGAGGACTTGCCAGAGGGTCACCCATCCTAGAACTACTCTCAACCAAACATGCTTAACTTCATAATTCTGATTTGATCCAGTGCATTACTGTTGGTATGATCGCACCCGAAATACATTGCGAGCTATAGGAGTAAAGCCTGGAGGGAGATTTTAAAAGGAGACGTTTTTGTAAAAAAAAATGAATGCAAAAGACATGGGAGTAGGTGTGGCGGTACAAGGGGTGCAACAAGAGGACTTCCTAAAGGGTCACTCATCCTAGTACTACTATACCCCAAACTTGCTTACCTTCAAAGTTCTGATTTGAGACGGCGCATTAGTCCTATTTTGATCACAACTGGAATACAATGCGTGCTAAAGAGAGGGAAATCGAAGAGAGAATTCATAAGAAGATGTTTTGCTCAACGGATGGAATGGAAATGAAATCGGAGTGGGAGTGGCGGTAATAGGGGTGCAACATGAGGTCTTGCCAGACGGTCACCCATCCTAGAACTACTCTCAACCAAACATGCTTAACTTCATAATTCTGATTTGATCCAGTGCATTACCGCTGGTATGATCGCACCCGGAATACATTGCGAGCTATAGGAGTAAAGCCTGGAGGGAGATTTTAAAAGAAGACGTTTTAGTAAAAAAAAAAATGAATGGAAAAGAAATGGGAGTGGGAGTGGCGGTACAAGGGGTACAACACGAGGACTTCCTAGTGGGTCACACATCCTAGTACTACTCTAACCCAAACTTGCTTAACTTCGAAGTTCTGATTTGATACGGTGCATTAGACCTGTCCTGATCACAACTGGAATACAACGCGTGCTAAAGAGAGGGAAATTGAAGAGAGAATTCAAAAAAAGATGTTTTGCTAAAAGAAGGGAATGGAAAAGAAACCGGAGTGGGAGTGGCGGTAAAGGGGGTGCAACATGAGGACGTGACAGGGGGTCACCCATCTTAGTACTACTCTTAACCAAACATGCTTACCTTTAGAATTCTGTGTTGATCCAGTGCATTCATGCTCGTATTATCGCACCCGGAATACATTGCGAGCTATAGGAGTAAAGCCGGGAGTGAGATTTTAAAAGAAGTAGTTTTAGTAAAAGAAATGAATGGAAAAGAAATGGGAGTGGGAGTGGCGGTACAAGGGGTACAACACGAGGACTTTCTAGGGGGTCTCACATCCTAGTACTACTCTAACCCAAACTTCCTTAACTTCGAAGTTCTGATTTGATACGGTGTATTAGTCCTATTCTGATCACAATTGGAATACAATGCGCGCTAAAGAGAGGGAAATCGGAGAGGGAATTCAAAAAAGAAAAAGAAGTTTTGCTAAAAGAGAGGAATGGAAAAGAAATCAGAGTGGGAATGGCGGTAATAGGGGTGCAACATGAGGACATGCCAAAGGGTCACCCATCCTAGAACTACTCTCAACCAAACATGCTTAACTTCATAATTCTAATTTGATCCAGTGTATTACTGCTGGTATGATCGCACCCGGAATACATTGCGAGCTATAAGAGTAAAGCCAGGAGGGAGATTTTAAAAGAAGACGTTTTAGTAAAAGAAATAAATGGAAAAGAAATGGGAGTGGGAGTGGCGGTACAAGGGGTACAACATGAGGACTTCCTAAAGGGTCACACATCCTAGTACTACTCTAACCCAAACTTGCTTAACTTCGAAGTTCTGATTTGATACGATGCATTAGTTCTGTTCTGATCACAACTGGAATACAATTCGCGCTAAAGAGAGGGAAATCGGAGAGAGAATTCAAAAAAAGAAGTTTTGCTAAAAGAAAGGAATGGAAAAGAAATCGGAGTGGGAGTGGCGGTAAAAGGGGTGCAACATGAGGACTTGCCAGGGAGTCACCCATCCTAGTACTACTCTCAACCAAACATGCTTAACTTCAGAATTCTGATTTGATCCAGTGCGTTAGTGCTCGTATTATCGCACCCGAAATACATTGCGAGCTACAGGAGTAAAGCCAGGAGGGAGATTTTAAAAGAAGACGTTTTAGTTAAAGAAATGAACGGAAATGAAATGGGAGTGAGAGTGGCGGTGCAAGGGGTGCATCACGAGGACTTCCTGGGGGATTACTCATCCTAGTATTACTCTAACCCAAACTTGCTTAACTTCAAAGTTCTGATTTGATACGGTGCATTAGTCCTGTTCTTATCACAACTGGAATACAATGCACGCAAAAGAGAGGGAAATCGGAGAGAGAATTCAAAAAAAAGATGTTTCTAAAAGAAGGGAATGGTAAAGAAATCGGAGTGGGAGTGGCGGTAAAAGGGGTGCAACATGAGGACTTGCCAGGGGGTCACCCATCCTAGTACTACTCTCAACCGAACATGCTTAACTTTAAAATTCTGATTTGATCCAGTGCGTTAGTGCTCGTATTATCGCACCCACAATACATTGCGAGCTATAGGAGTAAAGCATGTGGGGAGATTTTAAAAGAAGACATTTTAGTAAAAGAAATAAATGGAAAAAAAATGGGAATGGGAGTGGCGGTACAAGGGGTACAACACGAGGACTTCCTAGGGGATCACTCATCCTAGTACTACTCTAACCCAAACTTGCTTAACTTCGAAGTTCTGATTTGATACGTTGTATTAGTCCTATTCTGATCGGAACTGGAATACAATGCACGCTAAGGAGTGGGAAATCGGAGAGAGAATTCAAAAAAAGATGTTTTGCTAAAAGAAGGGAATGGAAAAGAAATCAGAGTGGGAGTGGCGGTAAAAAGGGTGCAACATGAGGACTTGACAGGGGGTCACCCATCCTAGTACTACTCTCAACCAAACATGCTTAACTTCAGAATTCTGATTTGATCCAGTGCATTACTGCTGGTGTATTCGCACCCGGAATACATTGCGAGTTATAGGAGTAAACAGGTGATTGAGATTTTAAAAGAAGACGTTTTAGAAAAAGAAATGAATGGAAAAGAAATGGGAGTGGGAGTGGCGGTACAAGGGGTACAACACGAGGACTTCCTAGAGGGTCACACATCCTAGTACTACTCTAACCCAAACTTGCTTAAATTCGAAGTTCTGATTTGATACGGTGCATTAGTCCTGTCCTGAACACAACTGGAATACAATTCGCGCTAAAGAGAGGGAAATCGGAGAGAAAATTGAAAAAAAGAAGTTTTGCTAAAAGAAAGGAATGGAAAAGAAACCGAAGTGGGAGTGGCGGTAAAGGGGGTGCAACATGAGGACGTGACAGGGGGTCACCCATCTTAAAACTACTCTCAACCAAACATGCTTAACTTCAGAATTCTGTTTTGATCCAGTGCATTCATGCTCGTATTATCGCACCCGGAATACATTGCGAGCTATAGGAGTAAACTGGGGATTGAGATTTTAAAAGAAGACGTTTTAGTAAAAGAAATGAATGGAAAAAAAATGGGAATGGGAGTAGCGGTACAAGGGGTACAACACGAGGACTTCCTAGGGGATCACTCATCCTAGTAATACTCTAACCCAAACTTGCTTAACTTCGAAGTTCTGATTTGATACGTTGTATTAGTCCTATTCTGATCGGAACTGGAATACAATGCACGCTAAAGAATGGGAAATCGGAGAGAGAATTCAAAAAAAGATGTTTTGCTAAAAGAAGGGAATGGAAAAGAAATCGGAGTGGGAGTTGCGGTAAAAAGGGTGCAACATGAGGACTTGACAGGGGGTCACCCATCCTAGTACTACTCTCAACCAAACATGCTTAACTTCAGAATTCTGATTTGATCCAGTGCATTACTGCTGGTGTATTCGCACCCGGAATACATTGCGAGTTATAGGAGTAAACTGGGGATTGAGATTTTAAAAGAAGACGTTTTAGTAGAAATGAATGGAAAAGAAATGGGAGTGGGAGTGGCGGTACAAGGGGTACAACACGAGGACTTCCTAGAGGGTCACACATCCTAGTACTACTCTAACCCAAACTTGCTTAACTTCGAAGTTCTGATTTGATACGGTGCATTAGTCCTGTCCTGAACACAACTAGAATACAATTCGCGCTAAAGAGAGGGAAATCGGAGAGAAAATTGAAAAAAAGAAGTTTTGCTAAAAGAAAGGAATGGAAAAGAAATCGGAGTGGGAGTGGTGGTAAAAGGGGTGCAACATGAGGACTTTTCAGGGGGTCACCCATCCTAGTACTACTCTCAACCAAACATGCTTAACTTCAGAATTCTGATTTGATCCAGTGCATTAGTGCTCGTATTATCGCACCCGCAATACATTGCGAGCTACAAGAGTAAAGCCAGGAGGGAGATTTTAAAAG
This sequence comes from Scutellaria baicalensis, assembly GCA_005771605.1. NCBI lineage: Eukaryota > Viridiplantae > Streptophyta > Magnoliopsida > Lamiales > Lamiaceae > Scutellaria > Scutellaria baicalensis. The sequence continues at coordinate 23,604,886 of CM016721.1, forward strand.
AAGACGTTTTAGTAAAAGAAATGAATGGAAAAGAAATGGGAGTGAGAGTGGCGGTACAAGTGGTGCATGACGAGGACTTCCTAGGGGATCACTCATCCTATTACTACTCTAACCCAAACTTGCTTAACTTAAGAGTCCTGTTCTGATCACAACTGGAATACAATGCGCGCTAAAGAGAGGGAAATCGGAGAAAGAATTCAAAACAAGATGTTTTCATAAAAGAAAGGAATGGAAAAGAAATAAGAGTGGGAGTGACATTACAAAGGGTGCAACACGAGGACTTCCCCTGAGGGTCACCTATCTTGTTACTACTCTTACTCAAACTTGCTTAACTTCTAAGTTTTAATTTGATCTAGTGAATTTGCGCTGGTATGATCACACCCAAAATACAATGCGCGCTAAAGAGAGGGAAATCAGAGGGAGAATTCAAAAGAAGACGTTTTGTTAAAAGAAAAGAGTGGAAAAGAAATGGGGGTGGGAGTGGCGGTATAAGGGGTGCAACACGAGAACTTCCCAGGGGATCACCTATCTCAATACTACTCTTACCCAAACTTGCTTAACTTCTGTGTTCTAATTTCATCTAGTGCATTTGTGCTGGTATGATCACACCCGAAATACAATGAAATCGGAGAGGGAATTCAGAAGAAATTGTTTTAGTAAAAGAAAGGAATGAAAAAAAATGGGAGTGTGAGTGGCGGTACAAGGGGTGCAACACGAGGAATTCCCCTGAGGGTCACCTATCTTGCTCAAACTTGCTTAACTTCTAAGTTTTAATTTTATCTATTGAATTTGAACTAGTATGATCACACCCAAAATACAATGCGCGCTAAAGAGAGGAAAATCAGAGGGAGAATTCAAAAGAAGAAGTTTTGTTAAAAGAAAGGAGTGAAAAAGAAATGGGAGTGGGAGTGGCGGTACAACGGGTGCAACACGAGAACTTCCCAGGGGATCACCTATCTCAATACCACTCTTACCCAAACTTGCTTAACTTCTATGTTCTAATTTCATCTAGTGCATTTGTGCTGGTATGATCACAACCGAAATACAATGAAATCGGAGAGAGAATTCAGAAGAAGATGTTTTAGTAAAAGAAAGGAATGGAAAAAAAATGGGAGTGTGAGTGGCGGTACAAGGGGTGCAACACGAGGACATCCTAGAGGGTCACTCATCCTAGTACTACTCTAACCCAAACTTGATTAACTTCGAAGTTCTGATTTGATATGTTGCATTAGTCCTGTTCTGATCGAAACTGGAATACAATGCATGATGCCAAAATAAAATATATGAGAGAAAAAAAAATCGTGGTCATTAAAGCACTAAAAAATTGCACACGATTTACCGAAATCCCCAATTTACTACTATGCAATTTTGAAAATTTTTGACAGCGTACATTTTCATTTGTTTTTTATAAGATTAACTTATTATGATGCCAGAAAAGCAAATATGTCGGAAAACAAGGTTCTTGTGGTCATTGATGCACCGAAAAATTGTAAACTATTCTCTAAAAACCCCAATTTACCCCTACGTAATTTTTTAAATTTTCAAAAGCGTAAAATTTCATTTATTTTTTATTAGTTCGACTTGATATGATGCCGAAATAAAATATATGAGAGAAAAAAATGTGTGGCCATTAAAACACTGAAACATTGCACACGATTTACCGAAAACCCCAATTTACCCCTACGAAATTTTGAATTTTTTTTGAAAGCGTAAATTTTCATTAGTTTTTCATTACATCGACTTGATATGATCCCAGAAAAGTAAATATGCGAGAAAACAAGGTTCTTGTGGTCATTAATGCACCGAAAAATTGTAAACGATTCCCTAAAAACCCAATTTACCCCTATGGAATTTTGTAAATTTTCCATAGCGTAAATTGTCATTTGATTTTCATTAGATATTCGACTTGATATGATGTCAAAACATTATATATGAGTGAAAAAAAGATTTTCGTGGTCATTAAAACACTGAAAAATTACACACTAGTTACCGAAAACCCCAATTTACCCTTATGGAATTTTGAAATTTTTTGAAAGCGTAAATTTTCATTTATTTTTCATTTGATTAACTTGATATGATGCCAGAAAAGCAAATATGCCGGAAAACAAGGTTCTTGTGGTCATTGATGCACCGAAAAATTGTAAACTATTCCCTAAAAACCCCAATTTACCCCTATGTAATTTTTTAAATTTTCCAAAGCGTAAAATTTCATTTATTTTTTATTAGATCGACTTGATATGATGCCAAAATAAAATATATGAGAGAAAAAAAATGCGTGGCCATTAAAACACTGAAACATTGCACACGATTTACCAAAACCCCAATTTACCCCTATGAATTTTGAATTTTTTTTGAAAGCGTAAATTTTCATTAGTTTTTCATTACATCGACTTGATATGATCCCAGAAAAGTAAATATGCGAGAAAACAAGGTTCTTGTGGTCATTAATGCACCGAAAAATTGTAAACGATTCCCTAAAAACCCCAATTTACCCCTATGGAATTTTGTAAATTTTCCATAGCGTAAATTGTCATTTGATTTTCATTAGATATTCGACTTGATATGATGTCAAAACATTATATATGAGTGAAAAAAAGATTTTCGTGGTCATTAAAACACTGAAAAATTACACACTAGTTACCGAAAACCCCAATTTACCCTTATGGAATTTTGAAATTGAAATTTTTTGAAGCGTAAATTTTCATTTATTTTTCATTTGATTAACTTGATATGATGCCAGAAAAGCAAATATGCCGGAAAACAAGGTTCTTGTGGTCATTGATGCACCGAAAAATTGTAAACTATTCCCTAAAAACCCCAATTTACCCCTATGTAATTTTTTAAATTTTCCAAAGCGTAAAATTTCATTTATTTTTTATTAGATCGACTTGATATGATGCCAAAATAAAATATATGAGAGAAAAAAAATGCGTGGCCATTAAAACACTGAAACATTGCACACGATTTACCGAAAACCCCAATTTACCCCTACAGAATTTTGAATTTTTTTTGAAAGCGTAAATTTTCATTAGTTTTTCATTACATCGACTTGATATGATCCCAGAAAAGTAAATATGCGAGAAAACAAGGTTCTTGTGGTCATTAATGCACCGAAAAATTGTAAACGATTCCCTAAAAACCCCAATTTACCCCTATGGAATTTTGTAAATTTTCCATAGCGTAAATTGTCATTTGATTTTCATTAGATATTCGACTTGATATGATGTCAAAACATTATATATGAGTGAAAAAAAGATTTTCGTGGTCATTAAAACACTGAAAAATTACACACTAGTTACCGAAAACCCCAATTTACCCTTATGGAATTTTGAAATTTTTTGAAAGCGTAAATTTTCATTTATTTTTCATTTGATTAACTTGATATGATGCCAGAAAAGCAAATATGCCGGAAAACAAGGTTCTTGTGGTCATTGATGCACCGAAAAATTGTAAACTATTCCCTAAAAACCCCAATTTACCCCTATGTAATTTTTTAAATTTTCCAAAGCGTAAAATTTCATTTATTTTTTATTAGATCGACTTGATATGATGCCAAAATAAAATATATGAGAGAAAAAAAATGCGTGGCCATTAAAACACTGAAACATTGCACACGATTTACCGAAAACCCCAATTTACCCCTACAGAATTTTGAATTTTTTTTGAAAGCGTAAATTTTCATTAGTTTTTCATTACATCGACTTGATATGATCCCAGAAAAGTAAATATGCGAGAAAACAAGGTTCTTGTGGTCATTAATGCACCGAAAAATTGTAAACGATTCCCTAAAAACCCCAATTTACCCCTATGGAATTTTGTAAATTTTCCATAGCGTAAATTGTCATTTGATTTTCATTAGATATTCGACTTGATATGATGTCAAAACATTATATATGAGTGAAAAAAAGATTTTCGTGGTCATTAAAACACTGAAAAATTACACACTAGTTACCGAAAACCCCAATTTACCCTTATGGAATTTTGAAATTTTTTGAAAGCGTAAATTTTCATTTATTTTTCATTTGATTAACTTGATATGATGCCAGAAAAGCAAATATGCCGGAAAACAAGGTTCTTGTGGTCATTGATGCACCGAAAAATTGTAAACTATTCCCTAAAAACCCCAATTTACCCCTATGTAATTTTTTAAATTTTCCAAAGCGTAAAATTTCATTTATTTTTTATTAGATCGACTTGATATGATGCCAAAATAAAATATATGAGAGAAAAAAAATGCGTGGCCATTAAAACACTGAAACATTGCACACGATTTACCGAAAACCCCAATTTACCCCTACGAATTTTGAATTTTTTTTGAAAGCGTAAATTTTCATTAGTTTTTCATTACATCGACTTGATATGATCCCAGAAAAGTAAATATGCGAGAAAACAAGGTTCTTGTGGTCATTAATGCACCGAAAAATTGTAAACGATTCCCTAAAAACCCCAATTTACCCCTATGGAATTTTGTAAATTTTCCATAGCGTAAATTGTCATTTGATTTTCATTAGATATTCGACTTGATATGATGTCAAAACATTATATATGAGTGAAAAAAAGATTTTCGTGGTCATTAAAACACTGAAAAATTACACACTAGTTACCGAAAACCCCAATTTACCCTTATGGAATTTTGAAATTTTTTGAAAGCGTAAATTTTCATTTATTTTTCATTTGATTAACTTGATATGATGCCAGAAAAGCAAATATGCCGGAAAACAAGGTTCTTGTGGTCATTGATGCACCGAAAAATTGTAAACTATTCCCTAAAAACCCCAATTTACCCCTATGTAATTTTTTAAATTTTCCAAAGCGTAAAATTTCATTTATTTTTTATTAGATCGACTTGATATGATGCCAAAATAAAATATATGAGAGAAAAAAAATGCGTGGCCATTAAAACACTGAAACATTGCACACGATTTACCGAAAACCCCAATTTACCCCTACAGAATTTTGAATTTTTTTTGAAAGCGTAAATTTTCATTAGTTTTTCATTACATCGACTTGATATGATCCCAGAAAAGTAAATATGCGAGAAAACAAGGTTCTTGTGGTCATTAATGCACCGAAAAATTGTAAACGATTCCCTAAAAACCCTAATTTACCCCTATGTAATTTTGTAAATTTTCCATAGCGTAAATTGTCATTTGATTTTCATTAGATATTCGACTTGATATGATGTCAAAACATTATATATGAGTGAAAAAAAGATTTTCGTGGTCATTAAAACACTGAAAAATTACACACTAGTTACCGAAAACCCCAATTTACCCTTATGGAATTTTGAAATTTTTTGAAAGCGTAAATTTTCATTTATTTTTCATTTGATTAACTTGATATGATGCCAGAAAAGCAAATATGCCGGAAAACAAGGTTCTTGTGGTCATTGATGCACCGAAAAATTGTAAACTATTCTCTAAAAACCCCAATTTACCCCTATGTAATTTTTAAATTTTCCAAAGCGTAAAATTTCATTTATTTTTTATTAGATCGACTTGATATGATGCCAAAATAAAATATATGAGAGAAAAAAAATGTGTGGCCATTAAAACACTGAAACATTGCACACGATTTACCGAAAACCCCAATTTACCCCTACGAATTTTGAATTTTTTTTGAAAGCGTAAATTTTCATTAGTTTTTCATTACATCGACTTGATATGATCCCAGAAAAGTAAATATGCGAGAAAACAAGGTTCTTGTGGTCATTAATGCACCGAAAAATTGTAAACGATTCCCTAAAAACCCCAATTTACCCCTATGGAATTTTGTAAATTTTCCATAGCGTAAATTGTCATTTGATTTTCATTAGATATTCGACTTGATATGATGTCAAAACATTATATATGAGTGAAAAAAAGATTTTCGTGGTCATTAAAACACTAAAAATTACACACTAGTTACCGAAAACCCCAATTTACCCTTATGGAATTTTGAAATTTTTTGAAAGCGTAAATTTTCATTTATTTTTCATTTGATTAACTTGATATGATGCCAGAAAAGCAAATATGCCGGAAAACAAGGTTCTTGTGGTCATTGATGCACCGAAAAATTGTAAACTATTCCCTAAAAACCTCAATTTACCCCTATGTAATTTTTTAAATTTTCCAAAGCGTAAAATTTCATTTATTTTTTATTAGATCGACTTGATATGATGCCAAAATAAAATATATGAGAGAAAAAAATGTGTGGCCATTAAAACACTGAAACACTACACACGATTTACCGAAAACCCCAATTTACCCCTACGGAATTTTTAATTTTTTTTGAAAGCGTAAATTTTCATTAGTTTTTCATTACATCGACTTGATATGATCCCAGAAAAGTAAATATGCAAGAAAATAAGGTTCCTGTGGTCATTGATGCACGGAAAAATTATAAACTATTCCCTAAAAACTCCAATTTACCTCTATGTAATTTTTCAAATTTTCCAAAGCGTAAAATTTCATTTATTTTTTATTAGATCGACTTGATATGATGCCAAAATAAAATATATATGAGAGAAAAAAAAATGTGTGGCCATTAAAACACTGAAACATTGCACACGATTTACCGAAAACCCCAATTTACCCCTACGAAATTTTGAATTGTTTTTGAAAGCGTAAATTTTCATTAGTTTTTCATTACATCGACTTGATATGATCTCAGAAAAGTAAATATGCGAGAAAACAAGGTTCTCGTGGTCATTAATGCACCGAAAAATTGTATATGATTCCCTAAAAACACTAATTTACCCCTATGTAATTTTGTAAATTTTCCATAGTGTAAATTGTCATTTGATTTTCATTAGATATTCGACTTGATATGATGTCAAAACATTATATAGAAGTGAAAAAAAGATTTTCGTGGTCATAAAAACACTGAAAAATTACACACTTATAACACCCAAAATAAATTTAATTATATACATATACATATATATATATATATGAGAGTTTATAGCAAGATCAATTTCATATTAATTGCTTAATTTTTAAGCCCAAAACTCTTAATTTTAGTATGGATCCAAATCAAATTTTTAAGCCCTAAGTCATGGCCCTTTTTGCTAAGATATTTTGAGAAGGCAGAATCATTTTTGCTTCTATCTTTACAACTCATCACATATATATATATATATATATATATATACACACACGTGTGATATATATTTGGGATCAACTTGGACAATTCTTACACTTTCATCTTTCCATTTTCATCTTCTTCTTCCTTCAATTGCTTCGACTCTGCAGGATTTGAGAAGGGGTAAAGATTTTATTTTCTTTCAAATTTTATCCCCAAATTAATATATAGATGTAGATGTATGTATATATGTATTTGTTGTGTGTGCTGAGATTGGAGATGAGAAAGGGAGGAAGAAAACAGGGGAAAAGATGGGGAAAAACAGAGGAAAGAAAAGAGGAAGAAGAGGGGGAGATAGGGAGAGACGGGAGGAGGCGCCACCGCACGGAGCGGCGCCGAGCGGAGACGAAGAGGGTGGCGCCGCTCACGGGCCGCCGTGGTGTGTTTTGTGTGTGAGTTGTGTGTGTTTGTATGTGTGTATCATGTGTATATATATGTGTGTATATGGTGCATATGCTGTAGAATAGGAAGAAGGAAAGAAGGAGGAAGAAAGGGGGAACGAAGGCGGAGGGGCCGCCGCACGGGGCGGCGCCGAGCGGAAGCAGCGGCGGCCGAGCTGCGCGCTGCGATGGAGGCGGCGGTGGCGACGTGCTGCTGGGTTGAGAGAAAGGGGGCTGTGCAGGGGGAAGGGGGGGCGCCGCCGTGAGTGGCGGCGCCGTGCCAGAGGACGAGTGAACAGCGGCTGAGCGGCGGCGGCTGAGCAGGCGGCGGCCGTGCTGCTGGAGGAGAGAGGTCGATGGGTATGGAGGGAGAAGGAGCAGGGGCTGGAGTTTTAAAATTTGATTTCTTCCAAGGGCTATTTTGCAAATATTGTTCCAAATCTTTGATTATGTATTTTCAGCCATGAGATTTAACTAAAATTGCAGATTAACCCCAGAATTCCATGTTTTATATGATATAAACCCTATATTTAGTAACCCTAGTTCGAACACGTCGATCATGGACTCCTATCAGATTTAAACCAATACAAATTATTCTATAATTAAGTTCCTAAATTGAACTCTATATCTTATAGGAAATTCGAATGAGGGACTAGCCTGAAAGACAAGGAACTGTCACCAAACGACACTACCAACGGTGGGGGTAAATTATGTGTTTTATTATGTGTTAAAATGTGCGCAATTAATTATGTACAAAATGTGATCAAGTTAATTGTACTTATTTGTGATTGAATTGGACGTTGACGTTCAGCGTTCCTCTTCAATCAATTATGTGTGTATGCGTATGCGTGTGCAGGAGTTTCAGACGTGGCTCCGTTATGTAAGTTCGAGGTTTCAAATATGGCCTCGTTAAAGTTTATGTGGGATATTCCGAAGGAACTTATGTCGGAGGGGTAACTTCGATGCACCCCGGGTCAGAAGACCCGAGGAATGCAATGCCTTCGTTATGTTATGTTATGTTCAATGTCTAAATGTTTGATGTATGAGCCTTTACCTCCACTGAGTGTTTCTTTCGCACACTCACCCCTATATGTTTAAATGTTTAGGACAGGGTACGCGAACGTGGCATGCTGGTAGCCGATATTATCACGGTCAATGAAGATTTTAAATACAGAGTTTTATTTTATAAATTCCAAATATATTTATTTATGTAAATGATTTATTTCTATAACTCCGTTTATGGAACTAAAACTGTGTTTGTAAAGAAAGGAATTTCAAGGTAAACGTTTCCGCTGCATTTTCCAAAAATTCGTATTTCATACCAATGCTTCATGGAATAATATTTTACAGCTATTTTCCAGAATTTAGTTTTCTTTATTATTACTAAAAAGGTCTAATTTTAATCTAAGTAACGCCAAAGCAAGATTTTATGTTTTTAAGAAACGGGGCGTTACAACACTAGTTACCGAAAACCCCAATATACCCTTATGGAATTTTGAAATTTTTTGAAAGCGTAAATTTTCTTTTATTTTTCATTTGATTGACTTGATATGATGCCAGAAAAGCAAATATGCCGGAAAACTAGGTTCTTGTGGCCATTGATGCACGGAAAAATTGTAAACTATTCCTTAAAAACCGCAATTTACCCCTATGTAATTTTTTAAATTTTCCAAAGCGTAAAATTTCATTTATTTTTTATTAGATCGACTCGATATGATGCCAAAATAAAATATATGAGAGAAAAAAAATGCGTGGCCATTAAAACACTGAAACATTGCACACGATTTACCGAAAACCCCAATTTACCCCTACGAAATTTTGAATTTTTTTTGAAAGTGTAAATTTTCATTAGTTTTTCATTACATCGACTTGATATGATCCCAGAAAAGTAAATATACGAGAAAACAAGGTTCTTGTGGTCATTAATGCACCTAAAAATTGAAAACGATTCCCTAAAAACCCCAATTTACCCCTATGGAATTTTGTAAATTTTCCATAGCGTAAATTGTCATTTGATTTTCATTAGATATTCGACTTGATATGATGTCAAAACATTATATATGAGTGAAAAAAAAGATTTTCGTGGTCATTAAAATACTGAAAAATTACACACAAGTTACCGAAAACCCCAATTTATCCTTATGGAATTTTGAAATTTTTTTGAAAACGTAAATTTTCATTTAGTTTTCATTTGATTATCTTGATATGATGCTAGAAAAGCAAATATGCCGGAAACAAGGTTCTTGTGGTCATTGATGCACCGAAAAATTGTAAACCATTCCATAAAAACATCAATTTACCCCTATGTAATTTTTTAATTTTCCAAAGCGTAAAATTTCATTTATTTTTTATTAGATCGACTTGATATGATGCCAAAATAAAATATATGAGAGAAAAAAAATGCGTGGCCATTAAAACACTGAAACATTGCACACGATTTACCGAAAACCCCAATTTACCCCTACGAAATTTTGAATTTTTTTGAAAGTGTAAATTTTCATTTGTTTTTTCATTACATCGACTTGATATGATCCCAGAAAAGTAAATATACGAGAAAACAGGTTCTTGTGGTCATTAATGCACCTAAAAATTGAAAACGATTCCTTAAAAACCCCAATTTACCCCTATGGAATTTTGTAAATTTTCCATTGCGTAAATTGTCATTTGATTTTCATTAGATATTCGACTTGATATGATGTCAAAACATTATATATGAGTGAAAAAAAGATTTTCGTGGTCATTAAAATACTGAAAAATTACACACAAGTTACCGAAAACCCCAATTTATCCTTATGGAATTTTGAAATTTTTTTGAAAACGTAAATTTTCATTTATTTTTCATTTGATTATCATGATATGATGCCAGAAAAGCAAATATGCCGGAAACAAGGTTCTTGTGGTCATTGAAGCACCGAAAAATTGTAAACCATTCCATAAAAACCTCAATTTACCCCTATGTAATTTTTCAAATTTTCCAAAGCGTAAAATTTCATTTATTTTTTATTAGATCGACTTGATATGATGCCAAAATAAAATATATGAGAGAAAAAAACACTGAAACATTGCACACGATTTACCGAAAACCCCAATCTACCCCTACGGAATTTTTGAATTTTTTTTGAAAGCGTAAATTTTCATTAGTTTTTCATTACATCAACTTGATATGATCCCAGAAAAGTACATATGCGAGAAAACAATGTTCTTGTGGTCATTAATGCACCGAAAAATTGTAAACGATTCTCTAAAAACCCCAATTTACCCTTACGAAATTTTGAATTTTTTTTGAAAGCATAAATTTTCATTAGTTTTTCATTACATCGACTTGATATGATCTCAGAAATGTAAATATGTGAGAAAACAAGGTTCTCGTGGTCATTAATGCACCGAAAAATTGTAAACGATTCCCTTAAAACACCAATTTACCCCTATGGAATTTTGTAAATTTTCCATAGCGTAAATTGTCATTTGATTTTCATTAGATATTCGACTTGATATGATGCCAAAACATTATATATGAGTGAAAAAAAGATTTTCGTGGTCATTAAAAACACTGAAAAAATTACACACTAGTTACCGAAAAACCCCAATTTACCCTTATGGAATTTGAAATTTTTTTGAAACATAAATTTTCATTTATTTTTCATTTGATTATCTTGATATGATGCCAGAAAAGCAAAAATGCCGGAAAACAAGGTTCTTGTGGTCATTGATGCACCGAAAAATTG